>JBBPNO010000143.1:0-48863 GCA_038090915.1 Boletus eberwhitei
CCGATATAGATGCGATCTCAGAGGAACTCGGAATACCATGGGAGAAATCAAAAGACCAACCATTTGCCAACTCAACTCTCTACATAGGTTTTATCTGGAACCTAGAAACGCGCATGGTATCACTCAGCCCATCAAAAATCGACAAATACAGCACGGCCATCAGCGAGTGGTTAACGTGGCCAAGGCACAACCTCAAACACGTGCAGGAACTTTACGGTAAACTTTTGCATGCTGCCTCCATCCTCCCGCAAGGCCGGGCTTACCTCACAGGTCTGGAAAGCATGTTGGCAACGTGCAGTAAGAACCCTTTCTTACCCCATTGCCCGAACAAAGGCCTGGATAAAGACCTGCTTTGGTGGTTGAACCGAATCTCTACCGGCACAGTCGTCAGAACCATTCGCCACACGCCAACTCGCCACGATGCAAGAGCCTTCTCGGATGCCAGTTCTGGCATTGGCATCGGTATCACCATCGGCAAGCGATGGAAAGCATGGCGCCTCAGATCAGACTGGTCCTCACACAGAGGCGCCAAGGACATCGGATGGGCAGAAGCTGTCAGCTTCGAACTCCTACTCCGTGCTCTCAAGACTATCCTCAACCAACTGCAGCACATCGTTGTACACGGCGATAACACAGGAATCATCGAAGGATGGAAAATCGGCAGACACCACAACTATGCTGTCAACGAAATCTTCAAACATATCCACGCTCTCGTCGAGATTTCCCAGCACATTGAAAGTGTCATCATACGCTATGTACCCAGCACTAGCAACCCTGCTGACCAACCATCCAGAGGATGCTATGGCCCGCCCCACCTCTTGCTTCCGCCCTTTGCTCTACCAGAGCACCTACAAGACTTCCTCACAGATGCCGACGACCCGCTCTCGGCATGAGAGCTCAGAGAGATCAGAGAAGGCAAATACTCCAACTCTGCGACTCGAGCTCTTGGTCGCATCCGAGACCAACAGGAAGAAAGAGAGCGAGCTTGAGCAGAGGCCCAGCTCGAGGACGAGCTTATCTTCAGCGTCATCCAAGACACTTGAGTCTGGCACCACATCCTGTTTCAACTCCCCGCTCCCCCCACCAGTGCCAGCTGCCACTGAACACACCAATTCCAGCAGGCCTCGTCCGTACCATCCCAACCTACATCCGCTACCATCGTCAAATCGCCCACACTGTCTTGCCAAAGACAGACTTCGTCTCTGGACTCCATCCAACCCACCTCGATCAGATGTATCAGATGCAGCTTTGAATCGCATTCTAGAGGTAATTGGAGCCTCCTGGGCAGACAGCACGAAGGAGCTGTATGGAACTGGGCTTTTAATTTTTCACGTCTACTGTGACATCAATCACATCTCAGAAACCGAACGGTGCCCAGTCTCGCATAATTTACTCCTTTCCTTCCTCTCTAGCTATGCCGGCGCATACTCAGGTACAGCAATAGCCAACTACTCAGCAGGAGTATGAGCCTGGCACCTGTTGCATGGCCATCCATGGTCAATAGACTCAGACGAACTTCGACACATGCTGCAAGGGGCCTCGAGACTCGCTCCACCCAGCTCCAAGAAAGCCAAGCGCCCACCCATGACAGTAGAAGACTTGAAAATCATACGAGCCCAGCTCGACCCAAACGACCCATGCGATGCCGCCATCCTTGCATGCATGGTAACCGTATTCTACTCCATAGCTAGGCTAGGCAAATTCACAGTCAAAACCATAAAGAGTTTCGACCCCACCAAACACATTACGTGCAGAGATGTCATGCTCCTGCGAGATCCCAACGATCTCCCAGTACTCCAATTTGCCTTGCCGTCCACCAAATGTGAACCCGAAAAAGGCGAAACAACGCAATGTGCCCCACAACCCAGTTGCATAACGGACCCGGAGGCTGCACTACAGAATCACCTACGCGTTAACCCCGGGCCCAACAACGCGCATCTTTTCGCCTGGACACACCCAAAGTACGGTTTGCGCCCCCTTTCAAAAACCCAATTCACAACTTGTATCACAACCATCGTCAAACGATGTGGTCTCGCGAACCTCCAAGGGCACAGTCTATGCATAGGCGGCACCCTGTTCTATTTACTCAAGGGTGTACCATTCGACATGGTAAAAGTAATGGGAAGATGGGCAGGCGACGCCTTCACCGTTTATCTAAGGCACCACGCACTAATACTAGCACCCTTTTTGCAAGCCAACCGGCAACTTCTCGACGAATTCAATCAAGTAGCTATGCCACCGGTACGCTAACAGTGAGTAGCCCTTCCAGCTCCTAGTCAGTGGGCCTTTCGCTTCGCTGCACGCGTCGCCAAGGACTCCTAGGAATCGGGATCACAGCTCACCTGGCCCACTCACAGATCAGGGTCTTGCCTTGGGCCGGAAACCCTACGGGTTTCACCCGATCGCTCACAACACGGCTAGCATTGGCTACGATGCATTACATAGGCTTCCCCGCTCATGTAACTAGCTCACCATGTATCCAGTTTCTTCTCATCCGATCTGAGCACCGCGACAACACGCAGAGTAAAAAACTGTCTGAATAGTCCCCGACCCACATTAGTGGAGCTCGTGCAAAGGCAATAGATTCTTTCTCTCTCTCTCTCTCTCTCTCTGCGACAAATTGAACTTGAAAGTGCAGAGTCATAATACACTGGCACATCGTAGTACAGTACAGTATTGTTCAGTACTCCGAGTCAGAATCATTCAATCATCATGGATCCATTTCGTTGAATGAGAAGTAGTGTTACAGCACCATGCGTTCCCGTGCTGGTTCTCCTATCCAGTCGAGTTTTATGAGTCACTCTTGTCCGTGCTCACATTTGAGATTGGTCAAACAAGTATCTGTATTGTATATTCTGTCTGTAACAATGCAACATGTAGTGTTGAATCGAAAATTCCGTGGAGTTGGGGACCGGCGCCAGCGCCACCACGAAAAGTGTAAAGTACAGGTTAGACCATGTAAGACGAATATATAACATTGATACAGGATCATATCCATGAAACCTTTCCCTTGTGCATCTAGCACATATCAAGTTGAAGAAACGACGAAAGCATTGAAGTTGTATGAAGGGGGTGAGGCGTTGAAGTAAAAACTCTCGGGCTGAAGGTCAATGATGGTTTGACAGTTCCTTTGCAGCACTGCTTTCATAAGACCACCAGCGCTAATAGAAAGTGAAAGTTTTGACACCCCAGCTGCAACTTGGAATGTCTGCGACTCAGTGGATGACGTCGAAAGCATGACAGTTGCAGGAGAAGTCGCGAAAACAACCGCCCACATTTTGTCTTGTGTCTATCGCGATCGAAAGATAGCTCAGATCCATATGAAATGACTACCGAGAAGAGAACTCACAAGCTGATAATTTGTAGGCCGAGGGACTGGATCGGGTGCAGTGGCGAAAGCTGGATGGGGACGAGACCACATAACAATCTGGTCTTTTGAGATGGTTGGGTACGTTCCTGTCTTGAACGCGGTAGCATAGTATGATGTCATATTGAGCCAGCCTGGTAGACGTAAGTCGGTGCTGAGACACAAATTAGAGAACGTAACAAAGCTTACCAGTATGATCAAACCCGTTCACCCATGCCTGACTATTTGGTTGTGCACCTTCAATAGGACCAATGTAATGAGATTCCCCATAATCGTTCCAAGTGATGACCTGAGCAAAATCAACTTGGTCGCGGATGCCGATCAGACTTTCCCAGCGCTTGGCATATAGATGGTCATCACTCAGGTATATCCACTAAAAATTGGCTAAGGTTAGAACCGATCTGTCGCTGGAAGCAGGTAACCCACGTTCTTATTGTAAGTCTGTGGGCTATAGTGTGTGAAAAACCAGGGGGATACAGCAGCCATATAAGATCCACCCATAGGCTGCAAAGCATTGATATACTGTTCGTCGGATGTCGTAGCCCCAATATCAGTTGCAAGCATATCAAGCGCAGAAGCTGCATAGTTAGTTACAGAACTTGCCGTGGCTTGCGTGGGCCATGCAGAGTTCCACTAGAACGGAAAAAGTGTGTCAGAGTAACATACAGCTCGACGATTCATCACTCTTACATTGAACAATCCATCGATAACACCACTGAAACCCTGGAAGTCGGATGTGCTCATGAAAAAGGAGGGGACAAAGTAGACGGCATTTGTTCCCGACAGCTGCTGCTTAAACTGCGTCGACCATCCCGATTGAACTGAACCTTGACCAAACTGGCAAGATTCTCCAGAGAAAGTCGAAGCCAAAACACGACTGTCGTAGATCAATTGGTTGGGATGCGAAGCGTATGTCGTGATATAATTTCGGAGCGTAGCTGCATCATTGGCGCTGCCACAAGGGAGAGATCTAGTGGTGGACATGAAGACAGCACCAGAGTGATCAACGGAGGACGCACGTCATGTCGAACGACAAAAAGAGTTTGAAGTTCGTCCCCGATTGCTGTGCAGCCTGGTATCTGGTCGAGCATGAGCCTGAGTTAAGAATGTATCGTAGGCACTCACGCATTTGCGACCTGTTGAGATTCCCAGCTATCGCTTCCTACGTTGAGCGCGAAAGCGTCGATGCCATTCTGGTGGGCAAGGGTGATGTCTGACAACCAGTTTTGCAGGGTATACGGAGCGGTGTTTCCGACTATATGATGGGCAAAGACATATTTAGTCGAGTCCCTTCTGGATAGTGGTGTGCGGGACATCGCCATCGATGCGACGCCATCCAAGTTCTTGCGGCTGATCGGGCCGGATAAGCCGAGATCGGCCACAAAGAACAAAGACACAAGTACAAATAAGGCAAACATTGTAAGCGAGTGGCGGACGAAATGAGTGACTGACAGTGAGCTTTGCGCGTTAAGCAGCAAAGCTCGAAGAAAAGAACGAACTTGGGAGGGTTTTACCTTCCGCCATTGACATTGCCCCATTGTCTTATACTCGCCGTCCTGGAAACCAATTGATTAATCAGGCGACCATATCTGGTCGCGAAGCATTACATCACTGTCATTGACAATGGACAACAAGCCCTGTTTTATCTCAAATTTTCATCTCAGCTCGACATGTTTGGATGGTGGCAAATGTAGATGCTATGGGGTAACAGATAACTGTATACTCTCATGGACCTGCGCAAATCTAACCTTTCGCAACTCCTCTTATACTTTTGACTCCGCTGCAGGCGTACTTGTGTCGTACGGTGACCACTTGGTCACTCCATTCGCCAACCAAAAGCTAGATGTACTTACAGCGGTGCTTTGGGCCTTTCGTCGCTCGTCGCATGGGTAACCTCGTCAACTTTAACAGGTTCGGACGGAGTTGGGTTTAGCTCAGACTCTGATGCTGGTGTAGCGTCCGTGAGTGACTCCGCCTGGGATTGTGCTTCGGTAGCGGGGGTCTCCTCGACAGTCGTCGTCTCCACCTTCGCTACCGCTTCTTCCCGTTCCTGGCCGTCTTTCGGAGAGTCTGCCTCCTAATAAAATAAACGGCATACGAAACAAGTACAACATCATGACTCACGAAGGCTTTTTCCATCGATTCCTTGACCTCCTGACCAGACACCTCAGTGCCTTCGTCGTCAACAATCGGGGGAACATCTTGGTGAGACTCGATGTGTTGCTACAAAAACAGCATCGACGTCACTATAAGCAAATCAACGAAAGAGTGAATGCCACGTACAGCATGCATGTCCTCATGCTCATCCTACGAATGGTCAGATGGTCATCCAGATACGTACTCAGGTCGAGTTGTCACCTACACGGTTGCTTTTATGCCCATGGTTGCCATGAGAGCCTTTGCGCGCCGACGGAGACACAAGGTACAGGAACTGTATGACAGATGGGTCTGGACAAAGAACGCGCGCATCTACCGAATGTACCCACCAGAGGACCGAACACCAGCGCAGACCCAATCTACGAAGGAGAAATCAATCAATTTCACTCTGAAAACCGGTGGCGAAACGCACTATCCACGGTGTCTCGCTCGGTGTGCTCCCGCCATGACTGGCATGCGACTCGGAGCTCATCATACGTCGGGTGAGCGTGGCGCGGGATGAGCGAGCAGCCGTATTTAGATTAACCCGCACACGCGAAGAAGACAAGAGGAGGCGGTGGGTGATTCTGGACATGTCAGAGAGGGTACGAAAGATAAATAACAGAGTAGACGTCCAGCGGTGCGAGAGGGTCTACAAAACTGGTAAATTTCAATGACGTTAGGGTGGTGTGAACTTGAGCGGAGAGGACCGGAAAGCCAATCAGCTTCAACTTGTTACACCAGTCCGGTCGTCAACACAAAACAATCCCGTATACACGAATGCTAGCTTGACATGTCCACCATTTCCTTCGCACATGACACCCACAGGCCTGCAGGCGCATCTTTTCTGTCAATCAAAAATCTCCGACACCGATACACGTGATGAAATGCGACGAGTAGACGGGTGACAGCTCGCAATCATATCAGCAGGGGTTCGACTAGAAAAATCAGGGAGGATCGTCAACCCTCTTATCACTCGGATGCGCACGAACAGCGATGTCGCCTCACAGATCACTAGCACTTCCGAATCGTCATGTCAAACCCTCCTTCGCTGTCGTCGGTGGGGTCGGGGTTGCTGACAATCATGACCCGTCTTTTCGACATGCGCTGCATACTCGCCTCCTCATGCTGATACAGTTGATACTGCCCAAAAACTCAGGTCAGTCGAGGTACGGTTCTTTGGACTGCCGTTACCCTTACCTTGGGTTGTGTCTGCCGCTGACATGGTATCTCCGCCACTTGCAACTGCGTTCTCCCTCCCAAGTGTCTCCGGTTGATCCTGAACATGTAGTCCATCTCCTGCCACTCTCTCTCTGCTCGTGTCGACCATGATTTCGGAAATTCCGCGTACTGGTCGTCGCTGTGATTACGCCTCTTCCCCGTTTCTTTCCATGTCCTGCGCTGCGTTACAAATTCCATTGCTAGAGCAACGAACCTTCGAAACAGTTCCTGGATCCGAATCTCGCAAGTGAGCTACGGACCGTTGAAATTGCAGTACGTCGAATCCTCACCAGTATTGACATTTTTCACTTCGTGGTTGTACTGACCACGAGGGCACTCGCTGCTCCCGCAACGCAGGGTGACTTATGTATGCACGGCAGGCATGTAGTTCCCGCCTATGAATGGCACAGCAAGCAGGACCGTACCCTCGTTGACCAGTACCGAATTCCTGATGCACTGCTACTCGCCGTGAATTAATTTTTTTCATGACTTAATTTCCATGCGACGTAAGTTTTATATCCATGATGGTTACTCCCAGGATTAGGGCTGCCAAGAAGGTGCATGTTAAAATACTTTGTTCGGACACGAGGGATTCGGGCACGGAACTCAGCTGCTGGCCGGGTTATGTTTACATTTTTTCAGAGCAGAAACTGTGGTGTCCGTCCAACTCTTCATCAACATGTTCCTCCCTGATCATTTCCAATCCTCCTTTAGCCTGCTTCCTATAGTTCTTCAAAGAAGTCTATTACCACATCCGACTACCTAGTCCACTTTACCATCCCTTCACCTCTCCGGTCCATGTTGCTATACCGACCGTCATCCAATCACGCAATACCCGCTCGCCTTCGCCCAATTTCCGCGATGTCGGATGAGTGCAACCCGTTCTTCGACGGGCATATAGATCAGCGCGTAACCACAGAATCAAACGGGACACTGTTCAGGATGGCATTTCGCATCTCTCCCTCAACAGGGCCGTCATGGGCTCGGCGATATCTGTCCTGTAGAACTACCCCTCGGGAACGAGCTCTTTTGCTTGGTTAGCTGGAAAGTGCTGATGACAACTCCAACTACGTGGCGTCCTGCATGTGCCGGCGTTCGCGCTGCAGGAATGCCCCATCCGCATCCCGAACGACAACGCGTGTACCTGGCGGGTGATAGGACCGCCAGTAGCCAAGTTACCTACCGAGTGTGATTGACTAGGGACCGCCATCCTATCTATATGAGTGCACGAAAAGGTGTCGTAGTTGATGCAAGTATTGTCTTCCATCGCTGGCGAGATGTTGGGCGGTAATGAACCGTAGTAAGTGCTCAGCGTGTGGGCTTGCTGCACGAGGATGAAATTTAAACGTCTTATCGCCGCGAAGTCATAGGGTGCATGCCGGTCGTATTTTCGACCGCTTCATACAGAGTCGAACGCCGTTTGTGTGTAATATGTGATCCGATCGGTGCCTATTCAGCACAGATACCATCTGGGAGGGAGAGAACACCGTGGTTACAACGTGTGTTCGGTGACCAGCCTGAGTGGGTTTTGGGACAAGGGCAGGGCAAGAAATTTTTAGGGTCAGCTCGGATATCTTGCAGCACTATCCGTCTAAAGGACCACGATGTTAGTCCGTTCATATCATTTCGTGATGCAAAGCACTGACAGGCCCGCCTAGCTCAATCGGCCAGAGCGTCAGACTTTTAAGGCGGGTGTGATCCCTGCTGTGATCTGAAGGCTGCGAGTTCGACCCTCGCGGTGGGCTATTATTTTTATTTATTTATTATTTCATGTTTTTTTGTCACATCTGTTCCTAGATTAAGTGATGAGTGAAACTTGTACACTTAAGATACATTTTGGTTGGGTAGTGGGTAATCTAAGAAAGGATGGGTACAATCATCACGATCATGGAACAACATACAGGCGGAGCAGGAACGAAAGAACCCAGAACAGGCATGCATGCATACACGCAACGGTCATGTGTCTGCATTGTGAGATATGAGCATATAGTCATGGGTGAATGTGCGTTTGGTCTTCCACATATATCATTGTTGTATCAGGGAGAATCTAAAGGCAATATCCCAAGAAACGACCAACTAAGTAAGTGCACGGATAAATAAGCAGAAGAATGACGTGGTTGTGACAGTCTCCCGAAACATGGCTTCTAACGACGTCCTGCGTATTGCCATGCCGATCACAGTCGTACGATTCATGTAGGTTTGTAGTAAATCGTGGTGAGATACTAAAACATCCGTGAGTGACCGTGCCGTTCGCAGAGACCCGTATAAATACCTTCTGTCGATAACGCGTCGTGTTCCCAACAGCGAGTACACCATTACGAATCGCACTTGTACTCAAGTGATGGAGTACGACATGGGACGGCACGGGCAACACGCTGGCATCATCCGACAATCCTAGTCCGTCCAGTCCAAGTCGAGCGTGCGCTTGCGATGAAACTGCAAGGTGGGTTACATCTGTCCCGCTCGCAGTGGTGATTGGGATGGGAACATGCTCGTCCTCAGGTTTATCCTCCCTGTAGATGTCCCGTGCAAGCGTACTGGTCATTCCGAGTAGTGATCGTCCCTGCTTCCGCCTGTGCTCGCGTTCTCGCTCTTTTTCCCGCTCCTTTTCCCGCTCCCGCTCGCGGCCGCCCCTGGGCGGTGGGGGTTGTCCAGCTTTAACGTTCAGAATGAGTTTGTCCAAGTGCCTAGGAAGGACTGGAGCCGGAGGAATATTTGGTGCAGGGACCTGCTGGTGAGTGTTGGGATAGCCCGATTGATCATATTCTGCGGCAGCCGTGTAAGCAAGGTAAGCTTCTTCCTCACGAGCAGCAGCAACAAGTTCGGCGGGGATTTCATCTGTCCATTTGGATGATGATCTTGTGGCATCCGAAGAGGAAGGTACGTCAATCATGGAGCCTTGGGTGGAAGTCGTAGTTGACCAGAACGAATGGACTGGATGAGCGGGTTGCTTTGGAGGTACAACAGAGACTGAGACGAGATGAGGCGGCGTCAAACCAGAAATTGGGACTGCAACGTAATTTGCCAAGCTCCCTTCGTCATCTACAGCTGTTGGAATATCGTCGGCCAAGCGCCATTGTTCATCGACAATGAAACGGATATGGTGTGTTCCGGGCATGAGCGAGACCCACGTAGACCACGATGTATCCGTAGGGGGGTCACTATGGTACGAGTCAGACGGACGAGCAAATCGATCAACATAGACGCACTCTGATTCCATTTGCTGACGGCCCTTCCAGTTGTTGTCACCTGCACGAGCGAGAACAACAGATTTTCCGCCCCCGTGCCAAGTGATTTTGACGTTCACAGGTTCCTTTGACTCATCCGAAGGATGATTGGAGGCAGGCTGGCCAAGCTCAGCCAGACTGTGGGTCGTGGTAGCCGCAAGTTCCTCCTCAGCCTTGTGTAGCGCAAGGGGGATCGTGGAATGAACTGTCTCCTGGATGAACTCTTGTCGATCAGGATGCGCGGTTACTTCAACCTGGCTCTCCGCATAGAGCTCTTGCATGCGAGGTTGCGCAGGAGCTTGGCTGCGTGTAGTGAACGAATGTGTAGAATTGTATGGGAGAGGGGCGCCTCGGAAATAAGGGCCACCGCGATTACGGGAATGATGTTGGTGAGGAACCGGAATATGAGTAGATGGTGGCTGTTCGAGGAGCAAATCCGACGAGAAGTTGGACGTATCGGTCTCCCGCGCGAGATTCACTTTTACATTTGGTTGTCTTCCACGAGGGGAAGTGCCCGTATTTGAGGCATTGTTCATGGTGCCATTGTTAGAAACCGGAATCGGAATGGGGATTGGAGAAGTGGTTCTCGGAGGCCGACGGTAGGAAGATAAGGGAGATGAATTGGCGGAATTCTGGTGGGAGTGTGCAGGGGTCAGAGAAAGAAGCGCAAGGTCTGGCAGCTCAAGGGACTTTTTCTTCGTGCGCAGAGAACGGTGGGGCTGGTTGGGGTTCGGAGAAGGCGAATGGGGCTGGGGCTGTTTTGGATCGATCTGCCCTGTCGAGATTGGTGATGGTCGATTGTGATTCGTGTTCGAGGTTGTGTTACCCATCGTGTAGATCGCGTCGCCTGTCCTCGCAGGTTCGTCTGAACCTCAGGTCTTCGTCGCCAACAGTGAACTCAATGGACGTAAAAGAAGAATTTGATCCAATGAGGATCTATTAGCCTCCCTGATATAATAACCTTGTTATCAGCAAATTATTATTATTTTATTATGTAAAGTGAGATTATGTAATTTTCGTCATCCACGTGATCCGGCGTGACTAGTGAGTGGGCTCCTCTCAGAAACGTGTCTGCTTCTCTGTTTGTATTTCTATTATGCTCCTCAGGCTCTGCCACATCCTGAACACTTGATATTCCGTCTTCTCAAGTAGTTTGTGTCGTATGGTTTGGGCTTATCTACTTCCGCTATCCGTACAATTTAGGCTCGGGTTTTGTGGTGGGGGCCAAATACATATCATCATCGTTCCTGTTTCAATGAGTTCGGAGTCACATCCTGTCGAGCAGTTTAACGCCGTTAAGCATCATGGCCGACGGGACAACGAAGATCGTCAGCAATGATACACCCGAAATTTTGTTACAGACCTCAAACTCTGCCAATGATGTCGAATCCAACTCTGGACTCCTGATTCCCGAGTCCAGGGACGGTTTTTACGGCTACAACGACGAAAAGAGTCTTCAGCAAGTATGTAATCGCTAGTAATGTCCAATCAGAGCTAGAGAATATATTCATCCAGATTGAAGAGAAGAAATTGGCCCATCGCCGCGCATCTGATGTCCCTACCACCATCTCCGATGGCCCTGCATCAGTTGCAGGTGCCTTCGGAATCTCCGTGGCCTTGCAAATCAACGAACAACAGAGTAGTACCTCCCCTTTCGTCGAAGACGAAGACCAAGCGCGCGCCGCTGAGCCGCAGGCACAAGGTGCGGATTTCTGCATAGATCCGAATAGGAGACAACTGAAGTACAATATTCAGCGCAACCCTCCATCAGCCCTGAGATAGCACGTACCTCCAAGCTGTTTCAACAATGCCTCCAGCTACGCGACAAATATATAACCAAGTCCCTTCAGCGACTTGGTGACAACCCTAGCGACCATGATGGTCACTTCAATGGAATGGCGGAGGGCTTTGCAGGCGTAGCTGGTGTACGGCCCGATGTTGACTTCGCCAAAGCCAAGGTCACTGAGAGCCCACACAAGGCATGGAAAATATACCCTAAACCTCCACCTCCACATTGGCATTTCACCACAGAGCATGACGTTCCAGCCGCCGATGGTCACGTCACTACGAAAAATGAGGAATTCGATTTTTCAAACTGCCACATTCCGGAATCGCACCCTTGGGAATTCAAGATCGATGACAAGGGCGTATACCAGGTGTATCCTACCGTGGCGGGTACGAATGGGAATTCTTGCGTACTGCTGCAGCTGAAAATACATGATGAACCGCAGACGAGAAACCATTGTTTGATATTCCATCCATCAGGGAATATTTCGTCGATCTCGACCATGTTCTCGGGGTTATATCCGATGGTCCGACCAAAAGCATAGCATACCGCAGACTCAAATATTTAGCAAGCAAATTCGAAATGTACAGCTTACTCAACGAATCCCAAGAGTTGGCAGCTATGAAGGCGAGTAGATATTGTTTATGGGTAGCCCCATACTTATTTTCTGGTTTCAGAGTGTCCCTCACAGGTCAGAATAGATTGTAAACTTATCTGGTGTCATTGATAGCAAGTGCCTCCAGGGATTTTTACAACGTACGTAAAGTGGATACCCACGTACACCTGGCTAGTTGCATGAACCAAAAGCATCTGTTACGATTCATCAAGGCAAAGATGAAACGTAGTCCCTACGTATGTCTCGTTTGCACCTGCTGGACTGTGTACCTAACAACGCTCCCCTTCAGGATATTGTCATATTTCGTGATGGGGCCGAGTTGACACTTGAGCAAGTTTTCCAATCCCTTAAATTGAGTGCCTATGATCTTTCCATTGATACACTCGATATGCATGCCCACCAAGACTCATTCCACCGGTTTGATAAGTTCAACCTCAAATACAACCCCATCGGAGAATCTAGGCTTCGGGAGATATTTCTGAAGATCGATAATCGTATTGATGGGCGCTATTTTGCTGAACTGACGCGAGGTGGCATTCCTTCCTCGCACGATGTGATTTTCGGATCACTAATCATTTTGCAGAGGTGATGACTGATTTAGAACAAAGCAAGTACCAAGTAAGCACGCCAGCGGCATATTCTCCGTGTCAACTCACACTTGAACAGTATTGCGAATGGCGAGTTAGTATATATGGGAGATCGGTAGACGAATGGGACAAGTTAGCCAAATGGGTGATCAACAACAAGTTATTCTCGCACAACGTTCGCTGGCTCATCCAAGTACCGCGGTTGTACAATGTTTACAAAGAAAATGGTGTGGTTAGGACTTTCGAGGACATTGTGATCAGTAGGTTGCCGATCCGATAGTTTTGTGTCCCATGTTTGAACATTGTTCAGGTGTATTCCGCCCGTTATTTGAGGTCACTAAAGATCCGACATCGCACCCGGAGCTCCATGTTTTCCTACAGCGCGTCGTCGGCTTTGATAGTGTGGACGATGAGTCAAAGGCGGAGCGCCGAATCCATCGCAAATTCCCGTACCCTCGTCTCTGGGACACTACACAGAATCCGCCCTTCTCGTACTGGTAAGTCCGGCACGAGCTCTTGCTTCCCGTTCGTCTGGAACTGTGTTCTGTTAGGATTTATTATATGTATGCCAACATGGCCAGCCTCAACCACTGGCGGCAGGCACGAGGTTTCAGTACGTTAGCTTTTTGGCTATGATCCGGCTTTTTCTTACTTCTTACGACAGACACGTTCGTCCTCCGACCCCATGCTGGAGAAGCAGGCGACACGGACCATCTCACGGCAACTTTCCTCACATCTCACTCGATTTCTCACGGTATACTTCTTCGCAAGGTTCCGGCATTACAATATCTTTTCTATCTGAGGCAGATTGGTCTCGCGATGAGCCCATTGAGTAACAACGCTTTATTTCTCACATATGAGCGGAATCCACTGCCAGATTTTTTCAAGACGGGGTTGAACGTCAGCTTGAGCACTGATGACCCTCTTCAATTTCATTTTACCAAGGTATGCCACCGTTACAATCCTGTTGACTTAAAACTGATGCATGTTGCTATGACCATAGGAACCTTTGCTGGAGGAATACAGCGTAGCTGCTCATGTGAGATTTGCATAGCCCCTAACAAGAGAGATCTCACGTCATATCACGGAACATAGATATACAAGCTCCCCCAAAGCTCACTTGCCGAACTGGCCCGTAACTCTGTTGTACAGAGTGGTTTCGAAATGGAAGTCAAACGGCACTGGATCGGTCAAGAATGGTACCGTGCGGGGGCCGCTGGAAATGACATCCACAAGGTGAGATTGATGATGGGAACGTGTCGGCGAAATGTTCGCTGATCGAAAATGATACACCGGACATTTGCATAGACCAATGTGCCAGACATCCGACTTGCGTATCGCCATCAAACACTGATTGAGGAGTTGGAGACAATCAACCTGTGCTAGCTCATTGTACAGCGAAGCGGTCCGAGCGTGACAGATACTATCTTTTATTTATGCTTCTTTTGAGTTCCTGAGCATCCCGCAACCGCAGATGAGTAGTACTTATACCGACAAGGATAAAAGTTGTTCAAATTTATCATATCCTCGGTGGCCGAAGCACCCATAAAAGGAAATTTTCCCTGGATTAGTACTAGGAATTGCCTTCGATGGCTTCACGCACATTGACGAAATCGTACACGAATGATGCTGGAAGCCAAGCACAGGGCTGCGGTTGATTGATCTGGGATGTGATGAAGCCGCTGCAACTTCCTGCGGCTATGGCAGTGAGAGCTTTGACGGTGCGCGTCGCAACCACGCCCGACCCTGCGTGCTACAAAAGCCCTCCCCTGGGGCCCATTGACCATCATTCCCAGACAAAGTTCCCTCGCTTAGGATAAAGTTCATCGTAGCGATCTCTGCTGAAGAAACGCCACGTTAGCGCGCGAAAGCGCGATCCTTGATTCTCTACTACTAGGGCACCATGCCAGACACAAGACCGAGCCGCGTATCTGCGGATTCTTCAAGTTCTCGGCCACCTCGTACCATTGTTCTTTGCTTCGATGGCACCAACGGACAGTACGACTCCATGGTATGTCCTTCTATGAAGATAATCTAGACGGGATAGCTCAATTCAGAACATAGAATACCAATGTAGTTAAATTCTTTGGCCTCCTCTGCAAAGACTGTCCAGACCAGCAAGTCGCTTATTATCAAGTACGATTCATAGTTCCACCGTCTGGCCTCCTGGAATTTGACTCTAGTGACGTTTAGGCAGGGATCGGCACATATTTTCCACCAGGTGTTGTCTCGCCGCAATGGACTCGGTTGGCATCGCTTCTGGATGAAGCATTCGGCTGGTACGTGCATTTACAATCGTTGAGAATCTGCGATAGATGACATGTAGGTATCTGGATGAACATGTAATGGGTGGTTACAAGTACCTCATGGATAACTATCATGCCGGAGACAAGATCTGCTTATTAGGTAGGTGTAATGCACTGTCTCGATCAAGCTCGCTGCTAATCCGAAATCAGGTTTCTCTCGTGGAGCATACACTGCGCGTGCGTTGGCTGGAATGCTACACAAGGTAATTCGTGCAGCTAGGAATGTCGTCCACAGAAAATTAATGGATGTCATCAAGGTTGGACTATTGCCAAGGGATAACCTCCAACAAGTCAACTTTGCATACAAGGCATTTAAACGAACTGACAAGCTGGGAGTCAAGCTTGCTGCTGGATTCAAGCGAACCTTCTCACGGGATGTCAAGGTGGAATTCGTTGGTGTATGGTAGGGCAGCGTCTGGAGCGTATGTCTTTCTTTGTTGCTTACTTGCCGTCAGGGATACCGTACAGAGTACCGGGATACTTGTTAGTCGCATGCTGCCCTTCACGGAGTCCAACAATGCTATCAAGGTATTCCGGCACGCACTTTCTCTTGATGAAGTATGGCACATTCAAGATCACAGGTAGCACTTCGCTAAACCTTCTCACCTAGCATCGTGCCAGATTCCGGCCAAATCTGTACCACTGGCCCCCACAAGATAATGAGCTCGATCAAGTGGCTGATTTGAAAAATGCAGCAACTCGGAAAGTTCATGCCGTCAAGTCAACCTGCAAGCGACTTTTCAAGAGAAATCATCCAAGAGCCCAACTAAGTCAAGCAGCGGGCTTTAAACCTTTGGCCGATGGTGCTCAGCGGAAGGGGGGTGGTGATGATGTAGCCTCGGACACCACGGAGCCCAAGGCGAAGTTTGCCGCCGATGAATTATCCCCTGGCACTGATGTGCTGGAGGTATGGTTTTCGGGTTGTCATAGCGGTCAGTTCAAGTCCGCACGCTCACTTTCATGAATTGCTTAGGGTTCTTTCAGACATTGGTGGAGGAAATGTGCAGGATGATGTTGAGGTATCTCTTGCACAGATCACGTTGCATTGGATGGTGGAACAGGTCATACAGTCTCAGTGTGGAATCCTTTTCGACAACGACGAACTCGCACGCATCGGTTTCACAGCTCCACCCCCTCAGCCGCCAGTCTCTTGTGGACAGATATTGCCAGATTCCAATATGAACGATAGTGCCCTCGTTGCCTCAGAAATTGAAACGACACTGGACGCTACGGATATTAGTGCTTGCATTGTGCAAGAATTGCCGAACGAACCTAAGCAACCTACTCCGGAAACCTACCCGGAGCATTCAGACGCCATAGCACCATTATATGACGAGTTGAAAATAAGCAAATCATGGTGGCTACTGGAAATCATGCCTTCATGCCATGCTTTGCAGGACGCTAACGGGGTGTGGCACAATAAATGGAGGTGAGCGCTTGAATATTGCTCTATTGAACTCGTTGACGAGCTGGAATCGGGCTCCAGCATCAACTTGGGCAGGGGCCGTCTTATACCTTTTCAGAAACCGAAGTTTCACCACACCGTAAAGGAAAGAATGGACTACAAACCGCTCAAGTACAAACCACGAGCAACTTACGATCACCACGAGGTCTACGTTTAATTACTGCTTCCAGACCGACTTCGAGGTTGGAATTTTGGTTCCTCCGGAGAGCGGCTGTGGTATTTATGTCTAATGATTATGATTAAAGACTATTTACGATCTTGACGCCTGTTTTATAATGTTTTCGTTCAGACAGATACCTATATTCTAGTCTTTTTTTTTTTTTTTCTAAATTTGGTGATGACATTGCGTTTCCACCTTGTGAGTCACTCGACTCGATGCTGTCACCACCAAAATAAATAATTGCAAATTTTTAACCTGGCGTACATGGTTACTAGCACCTTTTATTGGCCTTTGCGCGCCATGGCGATCGCATTTTGTGCCTTGGGAATACATCCCCCATGCATCCCCACTCCAAATTCGTCGAATATAATCGCTCCGATACGCCCAATATGGCCTTGTATGGACTGGTAAGTGTATTTTCTCGTGCACCTTCAGCTGACATCTCTCAGACAGTCTCGACGACGCAGTGGATTGTAATACTGGATGGCCGTTGTGCACTTGTACCGTCAGCGCTGACTCAAGTCTTCTCTAGCTAGCGACTTCATATCGACTTGCTTCAAATCATGGCGTTTGCGCCATCCATTCCACTTATTTCACAGCTTCATTCATCACTCTCACCATTGATTTGGCACTGCTGATGGTCCTTGACGCCTTGTGACTTCCTCTGGTTTGTTCATACGGCCTATGCTCACAACATGCTCGCCCTTGCCCTCACCACACACACGCGTGCGCTCGCTCACCTTCACCCTCACCATGCACGCACACTCGCTCACTCCTGTCCCACCCACTCTCGCTTTCGTGTTCACGTTGCTCGCACAGGTGCATCGTGTCTTCGGCGCTTATTCTTACTCGGATCCCAGCTACGTGACCTCGTTGTGACGACCAGGCAGGCATACTCGACATCACACAATACCCGCGTGTATACCCATCAAGAGTCCGTGACCACGGGGTACTAGTGCGGATACCCCGTATACCTGTGCTATTCGCTAACATTGTCATTGACAAGTGTGCATATTAGTGGGAGTAGCTGTGGTGGGACCACAGCCATACAAGGATGCAGTTCAGCAGTTCGAAACGATGGATATCGGAGGTGTGACTATCGAGTGCTGAAGGGCAATGATAAGAACGATTAAGGGACAAGAACACGACGAGAAATTGATTGATCGAACAGCCAAGGCCGTAAGCTTAACCAAACCTGTCCTTGAGATTGATGCGAACAGTACTAGTCTTGATACTCCCTAACGAATGTACTAATTTCGCTGTCGCCCCAAAAATGCGCAAAAGTGTCATAATCCATTGATTTCCCTCGAGCTGTCACTCGCTCTTGATCTAATCCCAGATTAGATGATGATGATGTAATCTGTGATGTCACGTCCATCCCTCGAGTTTCCCTCGTTTGCGTATGTTTCATTTCATTTTCAATTACCACCGTTTCAAGCAATCGGACGAGCCAGCGGGTCATGTTCCATTTCTGTCATCCGGTCGCCTGTAACATGTAACACCCGAACCTCGCGCAAATATTACAGTGACGAGCAACCGGCGCAGTTATTCAAGTTGCTGGCTCAGTACCTCTTGCCTGAGTACCTTTCCGACCATCCTGTAATGACAGTGGGAGTAGATAAGTGAAACGAGGGACACTGTTTTGAATCGAGGAGTCGCTGAACGCACTTAACAGTTAGTAAGAAAGTACTTGCACATGGCGGCTGGTTAAGCAATGGAGATATAAAGGACCCTTGGGAAGCATTCACTGATAAGTAGGACGCTCATAAGCCCAACAGTGCTGAGCTGACCGCGGTGATATTCAGCTTCACCCTCCAAACCAGACAGTTCTATCGTTCAGTCCTCTTGACGGTATGTCATGCCGCTATCGTGACTCCCACATAGAGTCTAACAAAATTCCGATACGTTAGTTCTCGATCACCAATGTTCCGCGTAGCCGCGTTGACTACCTTTATTCTGGCGTTGTGCATGATCGCTATCAACGCACACGTCGCAGACGCATCTGCGATAGCAAGACGTGGACCCAAACCCAAACCGTTCCTGACCGGGACGAGCTTGTGCGTCAGCCCGGCGTTCTGGGCTGTCTGCGGCGACGGCTGCCCTGCAGATGCCCCCAACTTCGATGGTTCCCGACGTTGTGGTCCACGTTCAGTCCAAAATTGCTGCTACGCCTGATAACTTTCTCGGCTGGTCATCTGACTTTATTTAACACATCGTGTCAAATGTCACTCGCGTCTGCGTCGATGTAGAATGTATTTTTTTCCTGCCAGTATGATAGGGCTTGTAGTTACCACCGTTCTGACAATCTATGATACTACCTTCTCATGTACAACATATGAAGTATGAACGCTACAAGGCCTGCAGTTCTACAGCTATCAAGCCATTTGTGTGATATTTGAATCAGTTGCCATGCTGCCAACATCAAGACTTGCGTTGCTCGGGTTGTCCATTTTCAGTGCCTCATAAGCAATGATCGGTAGGTGCAAGAAAAGGAGTACAAGATCCCTGGGCCGGTACACCTCTGGTCCTCTGGATCAATAACGCTCTTGATATTCAGGGGGCTCTCCAGAGATCCTCCCATAAGCCTGACGCCTCTATCAAACGTTCTTGTCGGGATCGCTGGTAGTGGTCTTGGAAGCTCGTCTAGGAGCTTTCCTATTGCGGGATGGGCTCGGATAAGAATTTGAGGCTCTTCAGATAGGGTCAACTGCGATACGATGGTGGGTAAAAAAAAAAAAGGCTGTGATGGTTCTGAGGAAACGGTGGTAATTGAAAATGAAACGAAACGGACGCAAAACGAGGGAAACTATGCCCTAAGGGTCTTTGGAACATACAGTATCGTCCTACCGAGGGACCGAGACGGTCTACACTAGGCCTGTTACTACAGTTGCCAGTGCCACTCAGGCGGTAATAACGGTACTGTCAAAAATTTTGGACATCGGATCCATAACCCTGGATCCACATGTGTGGCGTCGGCAGGACACGTTCTACTGCAAGGGAATGCTCGATGTCAGGTACACTTCCTAGTCCCTGAATCATTCCCCGAATACTCATGTGATTACAGTAGTATACAAGCTAACGGGCCAGGTTGCATTCCTGTCATCCGGTCGCCTGTAACCGAATCTCGCGCAAATAATACAGTGGCGAGCAACCGCATTTATTGCTGGCTCAGTACCTCTTACCTGAGTGCCGTCTCAGTGCGAGGTTGATTAGCGGACCATCCTGTAATGACAGTGGGAGTAGATAAGTGAAACGAGGGTGTGACACTGTTTTGAAACGAGAGGTTGCCGAACGCACTTGTTTAATAAGTACTTGCACATGGCAGCTGTAGCGAGACTGGTTAAGCGATGGAGATATAAAGGACCGTTGGGGAGCATTCACTGACCAGTAGGACGCTCATAAGCCCAACACCAGTCACCAGTGCTGAGCTGACCGCGGTGATATTCTGCTTCACCCTCCAAACCAGACAGTTCTATCGTTCAGTCCTCTTGACGGTATGTCATGCCGCTATCGTGACTCCCACATAGAGTCTAACAAAATTCCGATACGTTAGTTCTCGACCATCAATGTTCCGCGTAGCCGCGTTGACTACCTTTATTCTGGCGTTGTGCATGATCGCCATCAGCACACACGTCGCAGACGCATCTGCGATAGCAAGGCGTGGACCCAAACCCCGGCCCAGTCCGCAGCCGGTGTCGTGCCGCAGCCCGTCGCGCTGGGCTGACTGCGGCAACCCCTGCCCTTCGGGTGCCCATACCGAGGGTCAGCGGAAATGTAAACTGGGGAGTCAGGGTTCTTTAGAAGTCCAACACTGCTGCTCCGAGCAAAAGTAGCAGTGGGTCATCATTTGTACCTCGCCGTGTAAAAAGACGCCTGCCCAAGTGGAACATCGAACCTCACGGGTACAGTGCACCACAAAAACTACTATGTGACAATGTATTTACGGAGCATTCAATTTGCTGATTCTCCCGGTTGATAAATGTGTGACCCTTTCTATTATACAAGACATGGACAAAGTGAGATAATGATGTGCGAGAAAGTAGCAAATGACAATTGGTATGATCTAAGAAAGGAACGAGCCCAACGGGGACACACGACGCAAGCAGTGAGAAGCTAGCTCAAAACGTGTTCGCCCATGTCTCGAGATCAAAATTCGACGCCCGCGCCAGCTCTATCCATTGATGTTTCTATTAGAGTCATCGTTAGTGCGGTCAATGTTTCTGGGATCTCGAAACGTACCAGCAACTCCTTGGGAGTCTTTCGAGCATCAGGATCTTTGAGCAAACAGCTGTCCACAAAATCCTCTGCTTCTTTGGGGAATCGCCCCTCAGGTGTTAGCCGAGGAGCAGGCTCGTTGACGATGTGTTGAAGTAGCTCGAGGATACTCATCATCATGCCTCCTCCTTGTAAGCTAACACCTTTGGACTTTCGTCGGTCCTTCTTCGCATTCTTATCTTTGTCCTTCCTGAAAGGTGGCAAAGTCATGGTGCTCGGGGAAAGGGTCCCTTCCAAGTCCGAAAGATCAGAATCATCAGGATCAGACTCTGAAAAGGGAAAGCGGCCTAGTGCTAGCTCGATTAACGATATTCCAAGTGACCAGACGTCCGATTTGACGGTATATTGAGCACCCTGTATACGCTCGGGCTATACAACATCATGAGGATGCCGCGATCTTGCACAATATGGGACATACGCTCATGTAGGTCGACGTTCCGACAAAGGTATCCGCGATCGAATTAATGAGTTCTCCTGATACTCCGAAGTCGCATATTTTGATTTGGCCTTGGGAGTTGCAAAGGATATTCGATGGTTTGATGTCTGGTGTATGTGCATCAGCGCAGATCACCGTGAGGGAATCGGGATGCATACCACGATGAATAATGCGATGTACATCGTAGAGGTATGTCAAACCCTCTAGCACGGCCAATGCAACATGCCCCACAACTTCGATATCAATGGCTCCAATCTTCTTATAGATACCGTCAAGAGACCCCTTGTCCATGTACTCCATGCAAATGCAGATGTTTGGGTCCGACAAAAACGCGCCATAGAAAGAGATAATATACGGGGAGTTGCAGTCATGCATGATGTGCAACTCACGCAAAATTTGTTTGCGCACAGATGGTTTGGCATCAATAAGGACGATCTGGGCACAACCAAGGATAAGACGTCAGTAGATTCAGGCAATGGAGTGTTAGTAGCTCACCTTCTTCGCCATGATGGTCTTAGTGGGGACATGCTCAACCTTTTTGACACTCCCACCATTACCCTGTCCAAGTTCCTGAAGGTCCTTGAGGTCCTCGTTCCGAAGATCGAAACGCGTCTCTGCATTCATGTCCAAGTTTGCGAGCGTGTTTGAAAGAGTCGTATGATATGTATTTCGACGTGCAGATGCGGTACCTGTCGCAGGCGCAGACGGAGGACTGACACCGACCGCGAGTAGGTTCCCATCAGCATCGTTCGTCACAGGGGACTGACCAAGCTTTGGGGCGTTTAAAGTCATGGGTGGTGGCCGTTTCTTCCCCTTTGTTACCCCTGTCGTTGCTGGTGCTGCGCGTGTGGGGATCGGCTCAGGCTCTTTTGGCTTGGCTGACTGGGTCACGTCGAGCTGCAGAGCCTTGAAGTTACGTTTCTTGCGGATGGGGGTTGTCATCGTGGCAGACCGACGGAATTCCAGCGAGAAGACAGTGCCGCAGAGCGCAAAAGGCGAGAGCGATGATGCGAAAGGCGGAGAGGGAACTTTGGAGGACTTGCTCTCTCTCAAGTCCATACACACAACTCTACATATTATGTAATAAAAATACCCATTTGTCTCGCATTCAGGCCGAGTCAAGCAATGGTAGTCCTAGCGATGTCACCGTTGACTACTAGTTCGGCTTCACAACCCAACCGACAACTTATAGGTATGCGAAATGATTGTAGAGTGCCGTTTGTGGAAAATAATGGCCCCATTCATCCTGCTATGGGACTCGGACTGCCCTTGTAACCATTCACTTCGAAACAAGGATATCGCTAATTTAGGTTCGAGGTCACTCACTGAGGACCAGAACACCATCTTGGGTTGACCAGTGAACACTACAAACATCGGTGATGTGGCTTCCATCGAGGTCCGAGTACGATCACTTCGCGGATGTCCCATAAACTCATTTGAATCATACCATCGATCTGGGGCATCCACTAGGAAAATTCACCGCTAGGAGCATGCACAGGTATGCGACAGCAATGTAATGTACTTGGAGAATATACGGCTCTTCAAAGAGCAGTACCCATCGGCTGGCCAGACTCCGTTTCATAGCTCGCTCTCTCATTCGAGTGATCCGTGACTACGATATGCTCCTGCTCTTGCCCGTGCTCGGCCACTTCCACAACTGTGTGCACACTCGGACGAGATTTTGGAGGCGACGTTTGTGCCGTGGGCGATGAATCGCCTTGTTGCTGTGCAAGGGTTGGGCTAGAGACTGAATCATTGGACACGATGCTCGCAATACTCGCGCGGGAGAGCGAGAACCTTGAAGCCCGGTTCGACCAGAGTGATTGTATTCCAGCTCCAAGAGAGCTCAACGCCGCTTTCGTGTCCGAAGCAGCCTGTACCATGCTAACAGGGCGCGGGGGCGAAAGTACGCTTGCTGCAGAGTCTCGCGAGGTCTGCTGCGATATGTTGACACCTGGTTTCGTGGAATCTGTCGTAGCTGAGGGGAGGCTAGCTTCGGATTTCGTGATCTCAACAGGAGAATCATAGGGGCTGGATGTCATATCTTGCATAGAAGGGGAGCTGACTGTTCGTTGTTGCCATCTCTCGCGAACACCCTCGACAGCTTTGAAGAAGTTGGCTGAACCAACAGTCAGTGTCCGTGAGATGGCTTCACGCGTTGGCGCAAGTTGTTGTTCCAGTCTGAGGTCTTGGATACCTTCGGAAAGCCGCAGTCCTATATCTGATACCACTGACGGTTTCTCGTTACAAGGGTGCCTAATGACAGAAAGGGGGATCAGAGAAGGGTGAGTCTTGGGATTGCAAACTAACCGAGGCTCAACGATATCAAATAACATCGGATCCGTTGACTGATCCCAGACTTCATAGGCGTTTGTCTTGGTGAATTCGGCTATCCACACAGTATTGAAGTCCTCTAGCGTGCTTGCATCACCGCCTGGTATGACATGAGCCTCAAAAGCACGCGTTGATAACCACCAGCTTACCAGTCCCTGCGATAATAGTTCCATTACCCTTTCCTTTCGACAGGAATTCCCGGTATCGCACTGAAGCAAGTGCCGCAGATACATACCCCTCGAACTGTTGTTTGTCAGCCATCCTATTCGTGTGTCATGGAGGGTGATCTGATATACCTTTGCTCTGAGGTAATCGTCACTACCCTTGTAACTTTGAAGAGCTCAACGTCGAGCACTCAAATCTGAGGCAAAAATAACATACTGCATGACGGCTTTGGTGGGGTCAGTATCGTCCCAAGAATCGTTTACGTCCCGGACCATGTCATCAACCCATTTGCGATCTGCAGGAGTGAGAGCAACTAAGCGTTCCAGCCTCGGATTCCGAAACTCAAGGGTAGCCGTCTCGGTCTGCGAAGAATGGTCAAGCGATGACTAAGGAATAGCAAAGAGAACTGTACATTAACTAGTAAATCTATCTCCTTTTGTTGCGTGACAATTGTATTAGTGCTTCCACAGAGCCAACTTTGAGAGTCCTTCAAGAGGTCAAGTTGTTGCAGTGGCAGATATGGCTGGAAAAAGGCATCCTGAAGAGAAAGATTCAGCTGAAAGCTTTCGGTGCAGCATATCCAAATCAACCTTTCCGAACAAGTCTAACGGCAGACCAATGTACGCCAACATGCTCTTCCGATCCGATGTTTTGAGTGAGTTAGGTCGGGATAGCGTAGGTGCTCGCGCCGCTAATGGAGGGGAGCCACAATCATCCAACGTCTGAAGTAAGCCTACGCATAGTGAGCGGATGAGTAAATATGAATCGGTAGACACGAACTGGGTATAAGGGAGATCAACGAATATTGATAAGTGCACAACCTCTCCACGGGATGTCCATAAAACATGATCTAGAAGGTGGTGAGCGAATGTCAATAACGCATGTATGCTGACAACCTTCTTCTGTAGTATGAGAGCCTTCAGAAGCATTAACGTACGATGCCGAAAAACGTGGACGAATTCTCTCCTGTAAGACTGCTCAATGCTGGGGCAAGACGAGTGTCCAAGAACATACAAACTGGTTCCTTTTCCCAGACAAGTCAGTAATCATCACAAAAAAAGACAACTTGCAACTTGCTGCTAACCTATGTATAGACCACTCTCCGTCAGTTGCGTTCGTAGCGACATTTCTAGTGAATTCCCAAACTCGACTAGGATTTGTGTATCCGTGAAATCTCTGAGGGTGGTCTTGAGGTCCCGCGTGACGAAAGTCAAGTACAGAAAGTTTTACCTTTGGGCAAACAAGGCCCTTGTGACGACTCCCAGTCGATCACTATGTTGACTCATCAGAGTTGCACCCTGTCAGATTTTACCCACTGACCGTATCGGACCAAAGACTGGCTTGCTGGCCAAGACGACAACTGCTTTTTGGACGATGGAACGCGTCACATCGACATCTTTGACGAGCAAGGTCGAAGCGGCGATTTGTCGGTTACATCTGTGAAGGCATTCAGTACGTTTTCTGACATGTGATGTAGAGACTCACGATATCCCGAATATCGTGGTGGGGTTTGATACATCTGGGACGAGATGGAAGTAAGAGTAGTCTTCTAGAGACTGTGTGGCGAGGTGAGAGTTGATATACATAGGCAACAGATGGAACACACCAGATGAGCGCCGTCCGGAAGGGCGAGAAAAGGAAGTATTTTCACGATCTCCTCGTCCTCGAATATATCTCCTTGGCTGAATTCAATCTTGGGGCCAACCTAGTGCTGGATCGACATGATGAACGGATGTCATGTCCAACGAGTCTTACCAAATGATTGAAGTCCACCAAAGCGATCCCCAGCACCAGAGGACCGTGAGGGGGCTGTAACAACATTGATTCTGGTCGGGCCTTCCGCGAGTAGGTCGACGCGGCGGAGGTAAAGGAATCGGCATCGGTGGCGTCGGAAGAAGAGGCGGGGGGGTAGGTCACGGACGTGGTATGGGTCTTTGGTAGTTCTGGTTGCGAGAAGGTGAACGGTGTGGCGGAAGTGATAGAGCTTGCTCTGTGTGCATCCAGTTCGCTATGTGTATCGCTGACTTCGTCTGTTTCCGAGCCAAAGTCGATTTCGATAGAATCGGCCTGAGAATCTCTTCTGGCGAAAAACTCTTGTGCGCGTAACGGAGTGGTGACGGCGTGCAGAGAGTGAGGTGGGGAGGAGAGCGGGATTGAGCGCTGGGATGCGGTCTCCGCGTCTGCATCGCTCCCATTGTCATCGCGATGGGCTGGCTCGTCTGGCTCGTCGTGGGTGACGACGGGGTTGTGTAGTGTGGACGACATGCCTGGCGAGACGAGGTGACACTGCTGTCGTTAGAATATAGCGAGTAGTATGCACGTGACAAGACTGATCACACATCCACGTTCGATCCGGAGGCAGAGCATCATGCTCTAATATTACTTATGTAGCGTGCTGTGAGTTTTTGCTTCGCCCCAGACATCCGCTACCGCGCCATGCTCCTCGCTCTCACATTCCTCGTCCTTTTCTCCGCAGCCCTGGCTATACCATTCCCCTTTGAGTGGATCAGCTGGAATATGCAATCTCCCTTCATGCCATCAACTTTCATCGTGGATCCGCCCAAGGACGAGACTGGCTGGGCTGATCCGCGTTTCCTCGGTGGCAGATTCATTGACGTGGGCTTCCTTTCCTCTGCGCCGACCTGCCCTTTGACTCCTGTCCTTCCCAGTTCACGACACCTAGATACGGAGAACCCTTGAATGTCATTATATCTAACCTATCAGATCCATTCGTGCTCACGGACGAGGGTTTTCGTTGGTACTACAAGTAGGCAGTCTTGTTCACAGCCCGTTGCAAGCATGTGGCTCATAGTCAAAAGGTCCATTGGGTTCTCCGAGGAATGCTTCGGGTTGCATTTCGGTCATGTCCACAAGGCAGACCTCGGTGATGGAGACGGCAGAAAATCTGAGCATATTTTGGCGCGTCAGCATTATTTCCCTCACTGGGGAACGTGCTGGGAAAGCCTCGTTGGCTAGTCACAATTTATGACCTTGGTTGCAATGATTTTAACGCCATGTTCAGGGGGGAATCATTTCCGCGCTTGGAAACAAAATGGAACCGAGGCTGGTACCGGTGCATGGTTCCTTGGGTGCGTCGAAAGAGCTATATGGCTTGACTCGTTGATTCATTCTGGTGTTTAGGGTGTCAAAGGAGGAGGTTCGCTCAACACTAGACGACTGTATCCCTATTATTTGACTGAGCTTCCGCTTCAGGACTCCACGAAGCATCACATGATTGTCCCTAACGGATATAACATTGGGCGCGACTTGCTGGTCCAGTCCGCCATCACCGGCAGCTCGTGGAGAGGCATCTCATGGGTGACCGATGTAGAGTGGCGTGCAGGGCTTCTCGAGCCGGGCTTCAAAGGTATTGGCCACGCAAGTGTCAACATGCTCCGTGTCGCTTACCCGCGTTCTCCGTACAGGAATCAACCATGCCATCGCGCAAGATGGCCGTATCGCGATCTTGACGGTCCACCGTATCTGACGGGCTATTTGACTTGTTTCATTTGTTTTGAACATCAGACAGATATTCCGGTTATGGAACTAATCGTGTATACCATCGGACATGTGTTGTGTTTATCCACATGCCACCGTTTTTGTACATACCTGGTCGAATATCCTGTGTTCGTTAGAACTGGTGCCATTATCTATGTATGTATGTTAGAAGAGAGATACTTCTGCCACCCTGGTCATTGTATGAGTGTCACAGCCACGTTCAAATGATACAGGACCACACAGCTAGCCCGTTTAACTTCGCTTCACCACTCATTCCAAAATATCAGTGTCACCTATCGATTATGAATACAACAACTGCATAGGCTAGTACAGAGTGATAACACATCGCAAATCGGAAGGACAAGTAGACATACGGACGATCCAAAGCAGAAGACATTATATTTCTCTCGGCAGGCTCAGCCTGAGCACATCACGCACGCCTCCTTGTTCTCGAGAGAACACATCAGTTTGGCCTCTTCTAGCTCGCGGTCCTTCTGACGCTGGAGGGCTGCCGCATACTCGGGATCAACCTCCTCATTCTCTGCAATTGTCGAGTTCGAGGTAGCACCCAACGACGAAGTAGAAGGAACCGGGACATTTGTCCTAGTACTGCGAGCGGGAGAGGGCGATGCTGAAGGAGTGGGTATGCTATTACCAGTCTGTTCTGGGCCTCGTGCTTTGTTAGATGTCTCCAGTATTTTAGCAGCTTTGAGAGTGTTCTGATCGATAGTGAACTGAATAGCCTGGGCAGCCGGGCGCGTACGGAGGTAATACATTCCAGTCTTCAACCCCTTCTTCCATCCATAGAAATGCATGCTCGTGAGCTGACCTAGAGTAGGAGCTTGCAAATGGATGTTCAAGCTCTGGCTTTGACATATAAAGGCGCCGCGATCTGCGGCCATGTCGATAACCTTCTTCTGGCTGATTTCCCAGACAGTTTTGTAGATTGCTTTGACGTCATCGGGGATACTGGGGATATTGGCTACTGAGCCATTGTGCGCGATTATCATGTTCTTCATCGTGTCGTTCCAGAGGCCACGCTCAACAAGGTCTCTGAGAAGCCACGGACAAACAACTTGGAATTCACCAGCGAGGACACGACGAGTGTAGATGTTACTGTACATCCCTTTAGCCACCAGTTCATCACTAATGGAAAAACCGACCTGGTATATGGCTCAAAACACTCATTGAACCCAAGGATCTGACTCGTCGAGGCTGTGGGCATAGGCGCAACCAGCAACGAGTTCCTCAACCCAGTTTGAGCAATCTTCTCCTTCAAGGATGCCCAGTCCCAAAGGTCGGTAGGTGTGATCCCCCAGAGGTCATACTGGAGTTGACCGTGGTCTGCAGGACTGCCACGGAAAGTCTCATAGGGACCTTCCTTTTCCGCCATCTCACAACTCGCCTCGAGACCTGCATGGTAGATCGTTTCAAAGATCTTCAAGTTTAGCTCCCTGGCTTCCACAGAGTCGAAGGGAAGGCGGAGGATCATGAAGGCGTCAGCTAGACCCTGAACGCCAAGGCCGATGGGACGATGGCGTATGTTGGATCTGCGCGCCTCGGGAACAGGGTAGTAGTTGGTGTCGATGATGCAGTTGAGGTTGTATGTAACTACCTTTGTGACGTCGTGGAGTTTCTGGAAATCATACTGTCCATCCTTGATGAAGGTAGGAAGGGCAAGAGAAGCAAGATTGCAGACAGCAACTTCATCAGGGGAAGAATATTCGATAATCTCAGTGCATAGGTTAGATGACTTGATTGTGCCGAGGTTTTGTTGGTTAGACTTTCCTAGATGGGCGGTGAGCTGGTAACTCCGAATGACAATATGTACGCACGGTTAGCAGAGTCCTTGTAAACCATAAACGGTCCCCCAGTTTCTATTTGTGCCTCCAGGATAGCGTACCAAAGTTTCTGCGCAGGAACGGTCCTACGTGCGCGGCCTTCCGTTTCATACTTCTCGTACAAAGCCTCGAACTCTTGACCCCAACAGTCAGCCATCCCAGGCGCTTCATTCGGACAGAAAAGAGACCAGTCCCCGTTCGCCTCTACACGCTTCATACTAAAGAGACCATTCAAGCCAGTGCATAGCATGATGAAGGAATAACGCACAAAAGATCAGGGATCCAAAGGGCATAGAAGAGGTCGCGAGCACGAGCCTCTTCCTTACCATGGTTCTTTCGGAGATCAATGAAGTCGAATACATCGTCGTGCCAAGGTTCCAAATAGATTGCGAAGGCACCAGGACGCTTGTTGCCTCCTTGGTCAACATAACGTGCCGTCGCATCATATGCACGGAGCATGGGCACTATGCCGTTTGAGTAGCCATTGGTGCCTGCTATGTACGATCTACAAGAAAATGTGTCTGCTTCTGACGAGCGGATGGCATAGAGAATACACTTACCCCGTAGCCCGGATACAATGGATGCTCAAACCAATACCGCCAGCAGTCTTGCTGATCATGGCACACGTTTTCAGGGTGTCATAGATGCCCTCAATCGAGTCCTCCTTCATGGAAACAAGAAAACAAGAGCTGAGTTGTGGGTGCGGTGTGCCAGCATTGAAAAGTGTGGGTGATGCGTGCGTGAAGTATCGTTCAGACATCAAATTGTACGTTTCCAATACGCGCTCGATATTATCACCGTGAATGCCGACAGCCACTCGCATGATCATGTGCTGAGGGCGCTCTGCAACACGGCCATTGATTCTGAGTAGATAGGATCTTTCAAGAGTCTTGAAACCGAAGCTGCACTAGCCAGTTAATCAGCTAGCATTTAGACTAATGACGACTCACTAATTGTAGTTGAAATCGCGGTTATAGATGATCGCGGAGTCCAGCGTAGCAGCATTCTTCTGCACGATGTTGTACGTCTCCTCTGAGATCATACCTGCAGGCTGACCGTTCTTTGGGTTGACTGTCAACCATTAGTAAAACGTCTACTAAATATTGGATCGGCCTACTATAGTCGTACAGATCTTTGATCACTGCGGAAAAGTTCTTTTTTGTTTCCTTGTGTAGATTAGATATAGCGATGCGTGCTGCAAGGACGGCATAGTCTGGGTGTTTCGTAGTGAGGTAGGCAGCGGTTTCTGCGGCAAGATTCTAGGGCGACGTTAGAAAACACGTAAGTTGGCACGTGTGGAAACTGACATCGAGTTCGACAGTAGTAACGCCTTGATATACACCAGCAATCACTTTTTTTGCCACCCTGCGTAATATCAATGTCCGTAAATAAACATCTGACACGAAACTTACTCAATGGGATCAACATAGTCCGTGTCGAGACCATAGCAGAGTTTGTTTACCCTCGCCGTAATCTTTTGCTCGAGTAAACAAAAACATCGTGGCGCAACGGATACAGACAATGTACCTTATCAAACTGCACATTCTCTTTACGCCTGGGTTGAGAGGTGTCAACGAGACGCGTCGCGTCGCGCTTGAGGAAGTAGCTTACCCATCTGCAACGAGGATCAACTTTGGCTGATGAAAGGGACCTACAGACACTAACCTCTCTTGAAGACATAGGCCATGAGTGAGACAAAATACAAGATCACGATGCTAGTAGAAGGTGGAGATGGTGGAACGAACGAAAGGGAGTAGAGACGCGTCACGGAGAATTTAAATGGGGATCCCGTGTGACTGATCGTCACTGGTCGCGTTAATCAACAATGTCACACCGCGTCGCGTCTCGCCACGCCCCCAAACGTTTCAAGAAATTGCTGATCCAGCTAACCCATTGAGATGCCAAACGCCCCGCTAATCCACACGGGCGATCCCGCCTACGCCTCACCCGTCATCCGTGCACCCTCGCCTGCCAGTTCCGTGGGCACAGCATATGGACCAGACGAATCCAACCAATCAGACCAGGAGCTAAGTCCAGAAGCACTCGAACATAAATGGTCCTCAAAACTCAAGTTGGACGGCCCGAGGGTCGAGGAAGAGCTCATGTCGTTCTCTGCATTGATTCAACCTTTGCCACAGAATCAGATGGAGGAGAAAAGTTGGTGGGCCACACGCGAACATACAGCACAAACTTACTTTGCCTAGTGTTTTTCGACGTGATCCTGCGAGGTCTGAGGGATCGTATCCAACATCTAGAGGAACAGGAGAATCTTCAACAGATCCTTCGGCGAGGATCGCGGATAGGCTTGGAACCACCCCCGTCGGACGACAACCTCGATAATCTGATGCGTAGCATGGTGGCCATGTCGACGACAGATACCCACCAAGTATCCAACGGGCCTTGGAAGGGAGAATCCGGCAATGTTTCAAACGATTCATTTAATTATGAGGACACGGTTGTCAAGGGAAAGCAAAAGATATAAACTGGAACATGTGTATAGACCATGCCAATGCTTATGATGGAACTATACAATTGATATGAAAGGTTACATGCCCAATCAGTACTCCCCAGCTTCATCGAAAAAGTCCGGTAACGAATCGCTGATGTGCTTTATCGTATCTTGGATGGCTCGCCTCGCAACTGACTTGCATTCATGGTGCATGTACGTCGCAGAACCCCACTTGTCAAACTCCTTCAGTATCACCTGCAACTTTCCAATCACATTGGCTGCGCCAAGAGCGAGTACGCCGTCTGCTCGCGTTTTCTCCTTCCAGAACTCCGACCAGCTCTGGGTGCAACCATGCTGATGCCAACTCGTTCCACAAGAAGGTGCATGCTCGAAAGGTATGGGGATTGCGCGCAGTTTTTCCCATGCTTTAGAGAGACGGTGATATCCAGATAGTAGGCGTAGCTGCTGCGCAGGGCTGACGACGAGGCGGTCCAATCCATCGGAGCCCTCGTGTACATCGCCTTCTACAGGGACATTGCCGTTCTCATCGCGGCCACAGATGAATACAGATCTTTGTAGAACTTCCAAGTATGCTAGGCCCCGCAGCTCCTTCAGATTCAGATCGTCCGCCAGAGACATTGCCAGGTAGGAAAAATGGAGTGAAAGTGACATGAGCTGTCGGAGCAGTGTGATCATAGCTTCCAGAAGGTTCGCATGACCACACGTTTGCGCGAGCTGCACTAAGCGGGATATTTTACGCTTGCTCTCAGCGAGCGCAGATGGTGGTGAGTTAGTGGAGAAGGGAAATCCGATCGGGATGGTGTCGAGTAGCGGGGATGGCTTTCTCTCGACGAATTCTTGAATTACATCCAAAGCCCAGGTCTCAATTGACCTGAATGAGTACTTGCTGGCCACCTTAGCAATGTTTATGAAGTGATTAAGGTCAAGACGAGGACCTCGAACGACTGTTATCTCGTGTGGACTGTTATTTGCGCATGGATGAGGGTGAGGAATCAGAAACCAGGTTTAAAGTCTTACAGGGCGTATAAGGACCAGAGGAAACTGCGGAACTCTTCAGGGGTATCCCCATGCAGGACGATTGGACTGTCATCCGACGCGCCTTCCACGGTGATGTTGCCCTGAGGCAAAGTAAACAAGGTGCTAAATGAAGAAGAGTCCGCTGATAGAATACTACGATGGATCTAAATGATAATCAATTACCTGTTTCGCACGAGCAAATCAGAAAATCGTACATTAAAGAGGGTGTTCCCGACGCGCAGAACGCAGCTTCCATCAGCCATGTAAAATTGTGGATCTCGGCATGGTACATCGGGTTCCTGCGAAATTCTGGACGATGGGTGGGAAGCATCCATAACGCTCAGGCTTGAACATGAGTCCTGGTGCTGAACTCGTCTGTGGATGCGCGAATCGGAGCGCTGAGTGGGGAGCGGCGTATCCACGAGGTCTGTAGAGAGTGCATCGTATTCTGTAGGGATGAATGGCGTTGCAGCTGAGTCACTGCCGTCCATGTCCCAATACTTGTGTTACTATGATAAGAAGTTCGTGCAGCTGCTATAGCAGTGTGGGTTCATCATCGGATTACAGTAAGAAGAACCTAGAACTTGGAATTCCGACGCCGTTCTCAGGCTCAAGTTTATTATTGGATCACTACTATATAGTCACGTCCGATGACTTATCTGCTTGAACATGCCTGGATCCAGAGCTCAGATTTCAGTAAAGTAAGCTGTTGGATAGCTAGATTGTTGTCTACAACAAGGTTTGTTGAACGGTCCAAGCTATTCCATTACTCTACTTGTATGAAATGTGATAACTCTCACACATCAATCAAACTTCTAGCCATAGCCTTTGGCACAGGCTCTAGCACTATGTGGGACAGGTCATGGATAATGGCCCCTATTGCATAGACGTAGCGGCAGGTACAATCCATTTGTGTGCGCCTGGAAGTGTTCCGTCGTCGCTTGTTGTTTCAGGAATTCGTGTTTGCGTTTGGAAACTGCGGTTGAACATTCAAAAAAAGTCGTCATACACTGTTTCGGTTCTTGTGCACCATCTCGGGGCTGTATCCGACATACTGCACTGCCCAATCAAGATAGAGACCCCTGGAAGTGTGAGGAACAGCAGTCACTCGGATGAGTTAACAATGCACTCGAGAGTTTGATGAGAATAATTCAGCAATGGTAGGAGTCCGAGGTTCGTTACCACGATGAACACTGCTTGGAAGAAGACCCGCGTTCGTCTGGTGATTTATTGACCCATTACCTTAACTTGAAGGTTCGGAGTCGTTTTGACCGAGTTGAGCTGATACCAGGCTGGTTAGCTGGAGGCTTAAATGTTTTTACTCACTCCTCACCTGGAAAAACGGACAAGGACTTGCAAAGAAAACAAACGGTGTTGGTCCAAGTGAGAAAGTAGAGATTTGCAGATGCCATTCGAGTCGCTGTTGTTCAGTAGTAATATTCAGTTATGTGCTCGCACCCATAAAGTACATATATATTGATCCCGTCGACCAATACAGTTGTCTATGACTGAGCCTAGTTTGTTGTGCATGCGGAGTCGACGCCGCTACGATGGATAAAAAGTGTCATGTAGGTACGGATAAGATGAGTTGAGATTTATTTCAAAGGCTAACTACGCTTACGGATGGGCCTAATCGATTGCCAAAGCGGTCACGTGGCCGTGCTCAAGCTAGCTTTCGCGTCGATGGCGTCGAACGCGGTACGTGCTCAGGTTGCTGCGAAATGGCAGGAGTCATTTGCCCGTATAAATCGTGCGGAGCCAGGGATATCGGGTCTTATGAGCTTTAGCCATGTACGTGTTCTTCGTTGAACTCCTTACGGACATTCATCATGTTTGGGCAGGCATGGACTTTGGCGACAGCATTCCTGAAACCATACGACTTGAATGACCCAACTCCCCGGCCTCAGTATGGTGAAGTGACTTCTTCGCTTTTTCTTTTTCTCGCGATGTACTAAGCTAGCTCTCCAGCAGATATGCGTCATGTTAGGGAAGCCTTCGACACCATCAACAAATGCAGACGATTACCAGTCATGCTTGAGGTCTTTCTCGGTGCGACCCGTGACTCTGCCTTTCTCTTACTCGCAATCTAACCCATTTTTTCAGAGGATTTGCATAAAAGCCAGTACCTGGTTGCGCGCGAGGTCGAAGCTTACATGAATCTTTACGAGGTATGCCCACGCCCTCGTATAACTATCTCACCTGATGCTGACGTGGTTTTAGTCCAACTCGGATCCGGAAACAGTAAGAGCACTTATCTTCCGACTCGTTGAGTGGTATAACGCTTGGAAACCGAATACCGAGTGAATTCCTGTCTCAAGTCCCTTGTCCGTATATTGGTAACACCTCGACAGACTTGGCCAAACCATTACATCCGCATATACACTTGCATTTCAAACCCACCTCTTCTCCATCCTCCCTGCTTCCTTTGCGAGGGGGGTCAAGGCGCTCGTCGCGGCGACACTCGTCAGGACAGTGTCGCAGCCATCTGACCAACAAGACCGCTCTCTCTGGCAGGCTTTCGACACCCTGAGCCTCATAGAACGCTATGAAACACTTATAGCTAGCGTAGGGTACGAATACATTGAAGCCCACGTGCTGCAAACTTGCGCTAGCTCATGGGAAGAACCAATGTTGGCGAACCTTCGTGCTTGGATGATCCACAAGATTGTACCGTGGATGGTATGGCCATTCGCTAGAGGAGCAACTAGCGGTACGGTTCATATTCTCTTATATATCCCGTTGTTGTTCATCTTTCAAAGCCGACGAAGCAAAAACGATGATGCAGGGCGTCGGGTCCAGGTTTGACTTTCATATGCATAAAACTCTCTGTGACTTGCGGTATGTGAATGGTCGCTCTCGCAGTGCTGATATATTCATTTCCATTGTAGCACGCGCGAGATATTTGACATCATCGTAGATTTCCCAGATTCTACTGGCGCTCTCCAAGACCTCAAGGTAGCCTTACTTGCACGATACCTCGGCATTCTTTCTAAACCTATCTATTTGAGCATAGGAATGTTTGCAGAGAGTTGATCAACGTGCAGAATTAGTCCAATCTATTCGACGAGCGTGGGTCATGGGAACCTAAAATATTTATTGTGGCTGACAAATTCTCCAGGAACAAGAAACGCCTACTTCACCCAGGAGCGGACACGAAAGATATTCTCCTGTCCTATGTTTCAACGATCAAATGCCTGAGGATCGTAGATCCTCCAGGTGTTCTCTTATTCAAGGTGGCAGATCCAATACGTCGGTATCTCCGGTAATGCCATTAATATGACATCGCAGTCTGCTTGTTGATATCACTTCAAGAGATCGGCCAGATACTATCAGATGCATTGTCGCCAGTTTAGTCGGCGATGGTGAAAGCGGTGACTCATTAGTAGATGACAACGAACCTATTCAACCTCTTCAACAACCAGAAATAGAAAACTATGCCGATCCTGAATGGACGCCTGAGCCAATAGACGCCGGTCCCGGTAAACCTCTTCGCTCGTTGACCATTTGCCATATAGTTAACTTCAACAAAAGATTTTCGCGCTAGCAAAACGAGTGATATCATAAGCACCATCGTCAGCATATATGACTCAAAGGACCTCTTTATCAAGGAGCTTCAAGTGCTGCTTGCCCAACGATTGCTTGCAATCAAAGATGGCAACTTTGACCGGGAGGTTTGTCCCTCATTTGGACCCATCCATGATGTATTGGTAATCGTTTTCAAGCGACGAAATATCGAAATTCTCAAGATTCGTTTCGGGGAGTCAGCTTTGCAGGTTTGCGAAGTGATGCTTCGGGACATGACAGATTCAAGGCGAATCGACCAGCATGTCCAGTCCCAGCGACCTGTAAGCATTAATGCACCTTGGATATAAGACCATACTTACAGGCGGAAGAACGTTATACATCCAACTATAATCTCACGACATTTCTGGCCGGCTCTGGAAACCAGCAGCATCGTCATGCCGGGTCAATTTCAGGAGTGAGTCTGCCACCAGTCCATTGCATACAAGCTCACCTTTCACGACAGCACGCAAAAAGAGTACGCGAAGGAGTTCGCTACTTTCAAGCCCGACAAAGCTCTGCGCTGGCTACCTCATCTCGGCCGAGTACAACTTGAACTCGAATTTGACGACCGCAAAGTCAACGCGGACGTTCCACCTCTAGAAGCTGCCTTTATTGAACTTTTCTCGGAAAAGGGTGCGATGAATTTGGCCCGGTTGCCTCGCTGCGCTAATTACGCCCATTAATAGATATGTGGACCGTTGACGAGCTGATCTCAAGGGTAGGCACTGTGAGCCGTAGTACGGCGTTGAAGTCGCTTGCTACATGGGTCGACATGCGTGTTTTGAAAGAGGACAGTGAACATGTGTTCAAGTTACTTTCTGTAAGGGAAGAACCAATCCCGGGAATCAAGGCAACGATTTCCAAACTAGGTACATTCGTCCTTGTTACCCTCGCCGTCTCAGCCTCATCCTGAACACACAATTTTCAGCTACTGGAGAGGACGATTTACCACCAATGATGAGTGTGCAGCAGCAACAAGCAGAACAAATGAAAGTTTATTGGAAGGTAGAGAGACACTATTACGTGCGCCTGGATGCATCGTTTGACATCCCGGTTGCAGTTCATCGAGGGCATGCTCACAAACTTGGGTTCGCTGCCACTAGACCGTATACAAACAATGCTCAGGCTTGCTCCTGGTTATGATCGCACTATCGAGCAGCTTGGTAACTTCATGGAGGCTGCAAAACGAGAAGGACTAGCTACCGTCAAAGACGGGATGTGGAGATTAGGTAAATAGATAAATGATCGTGTAAGACAATTTTTTAAACTCATATGACCATGGAACTGTATTACTCTCCAGTACCGTCGTGTGCCTTGGTTGAGTCCATTCTTGACTTTTACGGTTGCGGTAGGCGAACCTATGTGTAGGTCTCATAGGTCCAGCCAAGTATTACATGGCAAAGCTGCCTGGCAGAAGTGATAAGTACCCTTGCCTGCCAGGAGACTAGTTTATGTAGCTGCATGTGCGGCTGTGAGAGATCTGGTGAGTGGTGTTCCTGACGATTATTGGGGGTCCCAGAACCCTTGTCAAATTGAAGGAAGATGCTAATGGTTACTAATGCTGCATGAGAACCTGCCAAGAAACGTCACTCGAAACCAGGTTCGCGTATTTATGCGAGTCTCGACAACTCATGTATACTTGAGGCGCTGGAGCCAATGGCATAGATCTGCTCCTGGAGCCCGAGGTCCATTCTCATCAGTATGGAGCGACCCGTGACGCAGCTGAGAACTTTTGTGTTACACCAAAGCGTGGTTATGATTGCTTTGGCCGACGAAGCAGATGCACCGAGAGTACATGTTGAAGGAAAGTCAATTTCTTGTAGACCCGACACTCCCTCGCAACGCAAATCCTGAAGCCGTTCCCGAGAGGTATACGTTAGGAGAGAGTCGACCGCAAGCTTGTCGGCGGCACAATTTTGGTCAGTGTCACGAATGTGTCAACGAAAAAACGGCGGAATGACGTCGGTTAACTTTGTAGTGTCAAGGTGCACATTACTTATCAGGACATCGGCAAGTTCGAGCTGTGTCGTTTCCTGTAGAGATGCTCGCAAGTTCATCTAGAATCCAGGATTTTATGCCAACGATTCGCCGATGTTTCGTGATGGAAGATCAGTTGCTGCTTGTCAAAAGAATACACTGTCGTGGAATTGACTTTTGAGAAGTGATCAAGCATTGGTCAACCATAGTACGGCTGCGGGATTATATGGCTCCAAGTTTGCTGTTACCTTGTCTTTTTAGCGAGTTGGCGGCGGGCTGGCAAACTTGAAATAAGCCTCGTGTCTCCGCTATGAGTACGCTGAGCGATAAGCGAGCTCTGGTTTGTCTCTCTTCACATATATCACCGCCGCTAGCCCTGACGTTATCCTTGCCGGGATGAGCAGAGCATATAAAAGGGCCAAACGATGGCCATTTCTCTCTACCACTGCAGTTCCAGCTTCGCTCTCTCTTCCCTGTCTAGACGCCTTGTGTTCTCTGACAGTGACCTCCGCCTACGATGACCCACAACGAGCTCTGGTTGACATACCATCAAGTCTCGCGTTGCAGCAAGCCTTCTACGGCCCAACTCATTGAGTTGGAATTCCAGAATCATCGGCTCTTGGACTTGGAGGATGTACTTGAACATCTTTTCTGCCAGGGTTTCATCGAAGCCAAGCACCGGCCTGTCTCCTTCTGGGAAAATCACGAGGGTCATCGTGTCAGAGGTGGACAATTGGTCGAAGAGCTTCTGAAGGATGGTGCTGGCAAGTGTCCTCAGACAGCTCTTCGTCTTGTCATTGGTAAGCAACACAGAGGAAGTGTTTACTTGATGCTGATATCGATACCATTCTCAGTGGATTCCATGCCTGCTATGTGGTTCAGCTACCACTATCTTCACAAGCCTGCTGCGCCGGTTGTCGCACAGCGTGTTAGGCTTGATGTCCCTGAGACAAAGTTTGAGATCGTGGCCCAGTTGACAAACCACATCTTTAACAGAGGGTATCTTCCATGCCACTTGAGGAGCAAGGTGCACTGGCAGGCAGCGTGTGGACGGAGGGTTGAAGAACATGAGAACTTGCAGGTTCTGCTGGAAACAGGCGAAGGGGTCTGTGAGGCTTCAAGTCTCCGCTTGAACATCGGTATGTTGGATTTATTATTATCAACGATAGAATCAATTGATGATGGTCGGCAGATCAAGCGCCCTGCAACTGTTCTGGGAAGTGCCCATTTACACATTGCTAGGGAAGAGAGGCTGGGTGATTTAGCTATTATTCTGGCGAAAGCTTGTCTGTGGCGGGGAATGCTTGGGTAGTATTGATAATCCAAGACAGGAGGTGATTTCGGATGTATCGGCATTTAGGGCCGGTGTATTGAGTGTCGATACACAGTTTGCTCGACGGTGTCCTGCGAGGTGTTGTTATCAGGCCATCTGCGCATCATATGGGGAAGCAAACTCAACATTATTCTGCGCTTTCACAGCCAACCTTGGCGATGAGCGAGCTCGTATGCAAAACACTCGACCACGATGCCACTGACATGCTAATCGACAAGTGGCTCGAACACCGCAACGACGCGTACTGGGAATGGTTCCAAGCCGTCAGGGAGCGCAAGCATGCATCCAACACTCTACGACGTCAGGTTATAGTCTGGAACAAAGGAGATTTTGTCCCAGAGAACATCTTCTGTCGAACGGTCGACACTAGTCGTCTAATCCCTCTCGACCGAACCTGGACCACCCATGTCTACCATCACAGATCCATGCAGGACAGAAAACTATCCATGATGCCTGTAGTTTTCACGATGGTATGTCACTCCATTTCATTATCAATCATGTCCATACTCATCGCTCCTCTGTCAGCTTCCCGAGCTCATGCTCTTACGGGGCATGCATGATCATGGCTGCGATGATGTATACATTATCGTAACAGATATGAAACGACAGGAGATGGACGACGTTACAGAGTATTTCAAACTTGTGTGTCGGTATGCATACGGTCGTCAAACGTGTAAACCGAGCATAGCGGGCCAAATCCAATATGATCGTTCGTCATTTACCACTGTTCATGCTTTAAAGCCTCATTCGTTCTTTGCCCCACTCAGACATGCGGCTGTGCCACACACTACTTAAGCAGCGACGTACACCATGCTTTCCTCAGATCGACCTTGCTTTCCGAGCAATACTTTACGAAAAAAGACCGCCATTCATCATCTTGTTCTCACACCAGACGACCTCTTACTCCCAAATTCTCTTTACGCATCCTCTCTTCGTACCCGCAGAAGATATCTTCTTCGACTTCCCTAGCGGATGTCCAAATCCTTGCTGCAACGACGACTGTGAGATGATTCGCTTTCCTAGACGGGGTATTGAAGGGGCAGCGGTTCTCTCAATAAAACGTGGTGGCCGGTATGGGAAAAAGATTAAAGCGAAGGAGATGTGCAATTGGATCGATTGCGATATCTGCTTCAGCGAGGAGACCCAACGATACGCTGAGAGTAGCGAGGGTTCCGAGGGTTCTCAGAGCAGTGCCGACTGCGCCGACGCATCATCCACAAATGGTCTTGTCTGTAGCAAGTGCAGGTTGGTCAAATACTGTTCTCCTGAACATCAGAGGAAGGACTGGGACGAGCATCGCCGTGTTTGTGCGAAGCCTGCTTCATTGTGAATACCTCTCAAAAGAACTACTGTGTTGTCTCCGACGTCATACCCTACTTTTCACCTTACGTCCCTTGTCATCCTTTTGTCTACGCTGACTGAACCAGTGTTGTAGTTAAATATTAATATTATTGTACGCTTTGTACCTGTACTTAGTGTCTGGCTGCACGTAAACGTCCTGACAGGCCTGACCCCTGGCGGATGTTGAAACTCTCACTGTCATTCCAAGAACATCATGTCCACCCGTTATCTTACAGCCAGACTTGCCCAACAGGTGAACAACATTCGTTGTACCCGTGCACCGTGACTGATGTAACATCTTAGATTGATGAGGAACTCATGAATGCATGGGGGGCGTTTAGTATCGATCAGGTACAGGATAGTTCGCATGCTGACGTTTGAATAGAGCTTGATTACTATGTTATGGTTGAAGTTAATGGAACTGGCTGGACTTGCATGTGCTCAGACGCTTGCAAAGGTCTACGACAAGGAGAAGTACCGAAGAGTTCTCGTCTGCTGTGGACCCGGTAATCAAGGTGGCGATGGGTTAGTAGCGGCAAGACATCTTGGTTCGTCTCTCGTTAATGGACCACCGAAAAGAATATGACGGCCATTGCGACCAGGTATGTTCGGCTACGAACCCACAATCTATATGCCCAAGGTATCGGTACTTGGATGCGTTTGATGGGGGACATGCCCTGATTGAAACATCACCAGCCAGGGTCGAAGGATATTCACAAGGTTACCCCGCCCTATGCACGTTTGTCCTTGTTCCTGATGGTCTTCCTTGCAAAAACGGGCACAGCGGCTGCACAAGCAGTGCGATAACATGAAGATCAAGACTCTACCCCCGGATACCACCATCGACGTGCTTCGTTCGACCCTCTCATCATCCGACGTCATCCTGGATAGTATCTTTGGGTTTTCATTCAAGGGGCCCGTCCGCGCACCTTTCGATGAGGCCTTACCACTTATTTCCTCCTCGAAAAAACCTATTGTCTCTGTCGACATTCCTAGCGGATGGGATGTTGAAAAGGGCGACGAGGAAGGGATGGGTATTGTGCCTGATGTACTGGTAAGCTTGACCGCTCCGAAGGAAGGAGTGCGGTCTTTCAAGGGACGACACTTCCTTGGAGGGAGGTTTGTTCCCAAGTCAGCCTTCTGCTACTATATGTCTCCTGTCGGGGATTCTGACACGCATTTTAGAGCAATGGAGGAAAGGTTTCGACTCAACCTACCCGAGTACCCTGGATTTGAGCAGATTGTCGAGCTTGATCAAGAGCAGGAACTTCAGCGGTTGTAAGACTCTATTTGTCACCCCTACGCTACGATACACGATCGCGACTACTCTTAATGTTACAGAAGGTGTCTGAAGTACTCGAAGAGCCAAGAGACTCAGGTTCCTCTTTCTGGGGATTAAAATAACATGTGTGTATAGTGAATAATCACGGGCAGTTCTTTTTTTCTTTCTCATTTTATCCTTCTGCGTTTTTTCTTTGCTTAAGGAAAAAACCTGATATGTCTTGGTCCAGTTCCGAACGAGTTCCCAGCACAACTCGATGCCCCAGTCCACTCGACTTCCTCCGGATTTGTCTTGCGCCACTCAAGGCTCTTCGAGAGAGACTGATACTCACGTCAACTTGTCATGAGGTGTATCTTGGCGGATATACAGTTCATCCAATGGCGCAGTCAGACTCGAAGATGAGCAAATCACCCGACGAATCGGACAGAAACATTTCTGTTTCTTATCGGATGGCGAAGCCCAGAACCATGCGGCGCATCATTGTGGTTTCCATTTGGCAGTTAGGAGAACCTGTAGGGAACCGCATCACGGGTTCAAATCTACCCCGAAAATGACTACATGTGTGGTCATGCGAACGAGTTTACAATCCCGAGATAGTAAGGCAGATGCATGATGTATGATGGCTGAGTCACTGTGTGCGTGTTTCCGTGGATTTGGTGAGCTTTTCCAGGCGAAAACATCGATATTCTCACTAGCCTAGTACCTGCGTCTTACCAAAAAGTTATAACGAACGGGATTCGCATCGTGGGAACGACGAACGTACAATTCTGTCATGTTATTTTCTACCCACCGGGTACCGGTAAGTAGTCAGTAGGTACGCGGGTGAAATCACAAGCGCAACCTACTGTAATAAAAAAGGGACCCTCCGCGGAACAGTCGGAAGAATCTTAGTTGATGGCATGGTAGGGTGTGTCCGGAGTCCGGGAAGTCGACTGTAGCAGTACTACAGTCAAGTCTCGTACGTAGGTGCTAGTTCCCTGCGCTACTCTACGCAGTCAGAGGAGTCAGGGCTTGGCGACGAATGTCCTCGGACCAGCTGGCCTTGACTCGGACGATTGTCACAGCTCAATTGATCAAAGCGCTCAGGCTCACGGATCCTTCCGGAGGCGTTATCAGCAGGATCCTTAGTAGTTGTACACTTCAATTTCTCTGACCAGCGAGTGCTCACTACGTTGGCTCGAAGTCGATAATTTCACCCACACTTCAATGAGCTTTCGTGTATATCCTCACGAGCCTTCCCCGAAAGCTCTAGCAGCAAATGACCTTCAATCACTCGCCAAGTACATGAAGTCCGACAGCTGTCGGAACGTATTCCTCATGGTGATTTCATCTCTGTCGTTTCACGTATATATTTCATGGGATTAATGCAAGGTTGTGTAGTTGGGTGCCGGTAAGAGTCACCTTATTGATCTCGATCAGGAGCGACTGGTTCAGGATTGGACAGGTGTGAGTACTTCCGCTGGCATCCCTGACTTCAGGTCACCGGAGACGGGTGAGTGCTGTGTACATAGCTTGTATCGCTACAAAACTTGTCGGTGACACTCGGTGGTCTCAATTACGATAGGCTTATATGTGAGCACCGTCTTATGAGAGGGCCTCTCTTCCTGACTGGGCAACTGGATTCAGGCCAACTTGGCTCGGCTTAATTTACCATACCCAGAGGCAGTGTTCCAGATAGACTTCTTTCGAAGGAACCCAGTACCTTGTAAGTAATTGATTGCACTTGAAGGCACACAGCACCGCGACTCACAACTATGCGACAAGTTTATACACTTGCGAAGGAGCTCTACCCTGGCCGCTATCGGCCAACCATGACTCACTCATTCATCAAAGTGTTGCATGCGCATAGTCTACTCCACACTTGCTTCACCCAGAACATCGACACGCTTGAGCGGAGAGCGGGAGTCCCAGAGAAGAAAATTATTGAAGCTCACGGGAGTTTCGCCACACAGCGATGCATTGAGTGCAAGCGACCTTATGATGACGAAAAGATCAAGAAAGCTGTCATCAACTCTACGATACCACGGTGCGAGCATTGCCGAGGGTTGGTCAAACCCGATATCGTGTTCTTTGGGGAATCCGTACGTATTCGTAGTACATTTCGATCGCCGTGGTTTCCGAGCTGATTGCTGTCCAGCTCCCACCGCAGTTCCACGTATCCATCCGCTCGCTACGACATGCTGACCTGTTAATAGTGATGGGAACGTCACTGACAGTTCATCCTTTCGCATCCCTGGTGGACTTGGTGCCAGATGACTGTCCTCGTGTTTTGGTTAATCTGGATGAGGTCGGAGACTTTGACAGGCAAGACGACATTGTTTTATTAGGAAAATGCGACGACATCGTCCAGGAGCTCTGCTGTGAGCTTGGGTGGGAGAAGGAACTCGAGAGAGCGTGGGCAGCAACCGCAGACAGTGTGGAGGTTGATGATAAAGCAGCTGTGTCAGAAACGAAAGTGAAGGTTGGTGAAGAGGTGGACCGCATTACGAGAGACATGGAGAAATCTCTCGCGATTTCGAAAGACTCGCCGGGGTCTTGGTCTAATTCAGATACAGGGGGAACACCGGGACAGAAAGAATGTCCGGAGAGCGAAGAAGTAGATTACAAGAGGGAAGTGGATGGAGACTCCTCTGTCTCAGAAGGGAAGCTTTGAGGGTGGCGCATCCGCAACAGCAATAATGCGATGGGAATGACTCGCCGTGTCGCTTGAACTACAGTAATGTCTAGAATCGGGAATAACGCGCTGCAGAATATACATAGTATATAAGGTTATACTTGACGTTTGCTACTCTTGGAACGGAAGGCGGAGAGGCGTGGTCAAATCGACCCTGCCAGACGATACATCATAATACATGACGAGTGTACTGTACTTTAATGACCGTCGATCGTGGAAGCGAGTGCAACAAGCCAGTCATGTAGTAATTACCGACAAGTACGTTTGAGCAAAAAGCTCTGAATCCAAACAGCGCGACACCCATGTGGCCAGGGTTTTGCCATCGGGCGATCATGGGGCAGCTGCAGTAGTACTTGCTGTGGCCAATGGCGTAAATATTGTCTTGTTCCCTCATCTTTGTACCCCTGGGCTTGAATCTGAGAATGGCCGCCACCATCACACAAGTAGGCGCGGTTACCAGGCTCATCTCTCGCGAGGAATTTTCCATCGGGCTTGATGTGGAGCGAGCTGTCCTCTGCGGCCGTAGCTCGCCCTCAGAAGGTGTCCGCACGGCCGAGGAAAATTTCATGCTCAAACAGAGACAGTCCTAGTCAGGTCCACATGTGTGTGGCTTGAGCGGATCAAACTGATCAATATGATACCCATAACGCTTGCTTGGCCAATGGCAATTTTTATCCGGATGCCCTTCCATGCGGCCTTCCGAGCCTGTCGCGTCGGAGATTAGAGCCCAACTTCCTGCCACATAAAACCTCGACCGGTTCGTTTGGCCATTTCCTCAGACACACTATCCAACAGATGGGAGTTTTCGTACGCTTGTACCTACGTCTTTGTTCGTTGCTCCTTGTCGCCATGTTGCATACTTCGTCTAACCTGTCGCAGTTTGCTCGCCTCCCCAAGTAACACACCTTTGAACGCGCGTTCTAACGAAAAGAAAGGTAGGTGTCTTGCGCCCGGTTGACTGCACCTGCGTTGATGTCCGTATAAGCACCGAACGGAAGTTCATCATGCCATTCTCATTTAATGTCATTCTTGCCTCGAGACTCGTTCCTGCCCGCTTCAGGGCTGGTGGCAATTTGGAGAAGCACGGTCCAGACAAATCCAACTCTGCCACTCAGACGAAAGAGGCCGAACTGACTGCGAGGCTTGCTCGGCTCGCCCGCGTTCCTGTTTCGAATATATTCGAGTAAGCTCGAGACACCTTTCCATTGCCTTCTCTGAACGTCCATCAAGACTCGAACCTACATGGCGCCCCGATGGTTTATCACAGGAAATGGCTACCGAGATCCTCAATACTCATGGCCTGAATATCCCGGTTGGCGAGCGCCCCTTGGCCGCGCTGGTGATCCTATGGACTGCTCTTTGGAACCCCTTCAATGTGCTCCTGACGATCCTCGCCCTCATCAACATCGCAACGGATTCCGTGCCAACCTTCGTAGTTATGATGGCCATGGTCGTCGCTTCCACCTCATTGAGGTACTTTCTTTTACACCACTCTGTCGACTCTGCTAATACTCGCTACCTCTCTAACAGGTACTGGCAAGAGATGAAGTCCATGGTTCAAGCACTCAAGCTGGTCAAGTCAATCGTGACCCGTGTTCGTGTCATTCGTCGCGTGGACTCCATCCCTCAGGAGATTGAGATCGATCTGAGAAACGTAGTTCCCGGGGATATCGTCGCTGTCACCAGTACGCCCTTTACACTCGCATATCTTCTCACATTCAACCGTTTTTATAGGTGGCGACGTATTCCCTGGGGATTGCATTGTCATTTCTGCTGAAGCCTTGTCCGTCACCCAGGCATCGCTCACAGGAGAGGTAGTGCCAATCGACAAGGTCGTCCGTGTTACCGCCGTGGACGAGTCTGAGCCATTCCATCTTTTGGATAATTATAATGTCTGCTTGGCTGGCACTTCGGTTGCAGCCGGAAATGGCCGCGCGGTTGTGGTTTCGACCGGAAAGGACACATACATGGCTGCCATTGCTGAGGAGCTCAACAGGAAAAGGCCAGAAAACGCCATCCAATTGGGTATCAGGAAAGTCAGCTACATCCTTTTGGCTTTCATGGGGGTGAGTCCAAACCTGGTTCTCTTTTTCTCCCAACTTGTGCCAACATATCGTGTCATGTAGGTTATGGCACCAACTGTGTTTATTGTCCAAGGAGCAGTTAGCAAGAATTGGAAAGGCGCTGTTATGTTCGCAATTGCAGTTGCTGTTGGGATTACCCCAGAGATGCTTCCCATGATAGTCGTGAGTCTCGCTCCGTTTTCCCCAGGTCGTCCATCATTGATCTGTGATTGCAAAGACCTCCAACTTGGCTTTGTCAGCTGTCCGCATTGCGAGGCAGAAAGTCATCGTAAAGCGCTTCGACGCCATCCAAAACATGGGTGCAGTCAGCGTTCTGTGCTCCGACAAGACGGGCACATTGACTGCTGACCTCGTTCGCGTGGCAAAATCGGTGAACACCAAAGACGAACTGTCAGACCTCCCAGTCAACTTGTCCTTTATTAACTCCTTGTTGCAAACGGGGTCTCGCAGTCCCATCGACCGTGCGATCCTGGACTATATTGGCCAAGCTGAGAAGGGTTCTCTCACTGATGTCCAGCTAGACGGTTGGTCTAAACTCGGCGAAGTTCCATTCGACTCCACGCGTCGCTTGCTCTCAGTTCTCACGTACCACCCTTCTGCGAATAAGGGAGAAGCATTGTTCATAACCAAGGGCGCCGTGGAGGAGGTTCTAGAGCGATGTGTTTCCGCCTTGAAGGATGAAGAATTTTTGAAACCGATAAGGGATATCGGGTTCGACTCATCCTCATCCTTCACATTGACGGAAGTTGATCGTCTTGAAATCCTCGATTCTGCCAAGCGACTGAACGAAGACGGGCTTCGGTTGATCGCCGTCGCTTGTCGTAGAACATCCGTCAAAATAGGAACGACCATATCTACAGAGGACGAGGAAGACTTGGTTTTCGTTGGTTTTGTCGCTTTGTTGGATCCATTGAAACCGGACGCTGCAGAGGCAATTCAGAACCTTGGAAACCTTCATGTCCAGGTATTGTCATCCATTTCGTCGTCGATGGCGTGGTCCTGTGGAACTGATCAATGTGATCCAGGTGCGAATTCTCACTGGAGATGCCCCAGCGGTAGCTGCCAAAGTTGCCCGTGACCTTGGTCTTTTTGGTCCTGTCAACATCACGAGGTTAACTGATGCACGGTCCCCAAGGGATGAAGAAGCGGTATCCGACGTGTCCTCCGAGCGTGTCGATGAATCAAGTCTGATCGTCACGGGACCTCAGCTCGTCGAACTTGCCAAGGACCACGAGTTGCTGAACGAAACAATAGAGCGTGCGGTTATCTTCGCGAAGTTATCGCCGTACCAGAAACTCGATGTGGTGAAGGCTTTACGAAAAGGTGGCGGTGGCCGCGCTGTTGCATTCTTGGGAGATGGAGTCAACGATGCTTTGGCTATACGTGGTGCTGACGTCGGGATATCCGTGGACTCGGGAACCGAGATCGCCAAAGAGGCAGCGGACGTCATTCTGCTGGAGAAGAGCCTTGGCGTTGTCGCGCGAGGCGTGGTCGAAGGCAGGCTCACGTAAGTTTCTAACTCAGTGGTTCAACCATAAGGCTCACATTGGTGAACAGGCTTTTGAACACCGTCAAGTATATCAAGATGGCTTGCTCATCGAACTTTGGGAATGTCTTCTCGGTACTGGGTACGTTATATGGTCTCGCGGGGGGGGGGGGGGGTTTACGTTAAAATAGGAAAATTTTTTTGGTTAGGGTTGG
>JBBPNO010000144.1:0-48834 GCA_038090915.1 Boletus eberwhitei
TAATGAACCGATGGATTTGTCTGAAACTTGGTAGAGGAATAGGCCTTAGTATAGCCTTTCATATGATAATGAGAAAATCCATGTTATCTATTCATGATCCCGCACGATTCTCATTTCGTGCAGGTCATCGTCTATGCACATATCAAACTCTAGACCTGGAAGTTCTTAAGGTAGGTCATTTGGAAGGTGTCTTGGCAGATTGTCTGCAATGTCCATTGCGGTGTGGACTGTGCAGGGGATGATTGATAGCATTGGCGGATCACTAGCTACTTGTCCAAGCGAAGAACAGATCATATTCATATGATACACTATGTTTTTTGAGCAGGTGTACACTACTTATGGGATAGATTGGTTACCAGCGTGGGGTCGAACCCCATGTGCCTAAGAGTTTCAGTGATGGGGGTGGGGGGGATGGGGGTCATGTGTTTTCTCCTCAGCATCCCCTCTTCATCTTCGTCATCATCCCACACACATTGCTTTCCTCCCACCATGGACTGATTGAGTGGGAAAGGCACAACATTGGTTTCTGGAGCAAATTTAAGTCAGGTTGTACATGCGATGTGAAAGAATAGGACTCACTAGCGACATTAGTGTCAACCCTGATGTGCATCTCCACCTCTATGTCAACATGTGCTGCGCATCAAACGTATATGCGTCTCTTCTGGCAATTGTGAGGGCTCTAATGAGGTGCCGAACATGGTTGAACATAGGTTTGACTCATGTTTGACTCATGCACAGGACCTTTCAGAACTCATATGAGGTGCCAAACATAGTCAAACCTATGTTCAACTATGTTTGACTGGCATTCGGCAGCATTTAGAGGTCACATGAGGGGCCAAACATGGTCAAACCTATGTTCAACCCATGTTCAACTGATGTTTGGCAGCTTTCAGGGCTCCTATAAGGTGCCAAACATAGTTGAACATAGGGTTCAACCATGTTCGACTGGTGTTCAGCAGTATTTAGAGGTCGCATGAGGTGCCAAACACAGTCAAACATAGGTTGGACTATGTTTGCCTGGTGTTCGGCAGCGTTTAGAGGTTGCATAAGGGGTTGAACATAGTCGAACCTATGTTCAACCCATGTTCGACTAATGCGCAGTACCTTTCAGGGCTCTTATGAAGTGCTGAACATAGTCAAACCTATGTTCGACCCATGTTTAACTTGCATTTGGCAGCTTTCAGGGCTCCTATGAGGTACTAAACATAGTTGAACCTATGTTTGGCACATGCTCAATATCCCTGTAAGATGTACATACTCAACCCATAAGTGTAAGATGTCAAACATGTGCTTAGTAATGCAATTGGTGGCACATATTTGACTATGTTTGATATTATGTAATGACCCTAGTTATGGACGGGCTTGGCATCCACGACCCACGATATAACCACCACCACCACCACCAGCATCTTACATCAACTATCTACTCAGAATACACCCATCACAGATGTCTTCAAAGACCACAAACATCAAATACACTCTCCAACCCCATGTCCCCGGGGATTCGCTGCCCATTGTCATCAAGGTATTCCATGGGTAATCACAGCTCCCAGATGTCGACAGCTCCAGTTGTCGTTTAGGGAGCCTTTTCCTCACTCCCTCCGATATCTGGATAATTCAGTCAGATCAGTGGGTGAAGTGGGATCCCACCCAGGCCCTTTTACTTGAGTTTGATGGGGATGAACTCTATGCAACTCCCTGCACGACTCAAGGCCTGCGATTGGTGAGCGACGAAGATGAACACCGTGATGCGCTCCCAATGATCAGACATGAACTTGGTCTTGGCCCCTTGGATGACATTTCAGCAGCCCTACTGCAATGCGTCAAGACGGCGATCAGCTTTCAAAGTGGTGGTTCGAGTATCAAGGGAGTACTGGTATGTGATAGAGCTTATGACCCACACAATGCGGTATTTAATACACCGACCAAAGCAGGCAGAGTCTAGCTGTATGGCACAGACCATAGCAGTAGCAAATCCTCAGGTGGTAAGTGGTGCACCTATCGTGATAGGTGCACACTGAACATGCTATTCTATATCCAGGATGCATTGCCAGCTGTGCATGTATGCAGGGCTATGCATGGAACATCTGCTGCTGCCGTCAATACCACCACCACAAAAGCAGCTCGACTACAAAAGTGAAAGCCAAAGACCATTGTGCCAACCTGCGATGTGCCAGAGGTTTGTATCTTGATGTCAACAATGCCACTTCATAGGTGACCTCCAGAACAGGCACCCAGGGTGATTGACAAGGGGAAATGCAAGGCAGGTACGGAGTCTGGAAGAGATCTTTATGTAGCAAGCATTTAAGAGCCCAAGCAGTGCAAAAGTAAGTTGTTCATTTGGTCGACACATCCCTAACTGCTGACATGAGTATGTAGCCACACCAACTATTGACTCCCTGCTTTCAGGCATTACCTGTCCCAGGAATACCCCAGTCATAGAATGGATGAACCTGGGTGTCACAACATATGCCCCATGGTTCAGCAATGTGGTACATACTGGATCAGTTCTCTTTCATTTGATGAATCAAATCAATGTATCCCTCAAGGATCGAAAAATAGTCGAATACATGTCCAAGGCTCCTCAGGCACAGGATGCAATGTACGATCCAAACCGACCGATGGTGATTGAGCTTCAATACGATTGCAGCAACTCCAAATCACTGTGGAAATTGGTGTTGAAGACCAAACCCAGTCTGTCAAAGGGTTGTGCAGTCTTGGTTTGTGGATGGAAGTCAGCACCAATGCTTGATTTCACGCTGGACACCCTCTGTCTCTAGTATAGTATTACAGAACTCCTCCCACATCATGAGTTGGATGTTGAATGCTGTCCCTGCTTCAAATTCATCAATTATAAGAAAGAGTCACAGCTGTGAGATAGTGTTTCAACAAGTTAATTTCAGCGGAGAAAATGCCATATGTACTTACCCACTCAGTGATCAGCATCCTGACACCCCTCTTGTTTTGTTCAGCTTGTATACAAATCCAGACAGGTGCTTGATTGTATTATACTGTGCCCATGTAATATTCTGTTTTGTCCACTCTAGGTTTGCCTCTGCTCCCATTCTCCTCTGTGCTCCACATGAATTTGGGATATATAGCACTTGAAAGCACTTTCCTCCAATGCAACAATTGGATACCAATTACTAGGGCCCATGAAAGACAACCTGAATATTGAAGGTGTTGTGATATTCAGAACTAAGGATGATGTTGATATTGATGCTGTTGGTGGTCTCTCCAGATGCAGAGATGGATATTGGAGTCATGATGAGCTACTGGACATCTCTCCAGTAGCTTCGTTTGATGTCAAATGAACAATGGCACATGTGAGGTATAGGTCCACCTATACATCATGCACTTGATCTAGCTCATTTGCATTGTTCATGATAATATGCACACTGTTTTCATTTATGATCAATATAGGATGTGTGCAACAATAGTAGAAAACATTGAAATATATATGTACTCTAAGCTGCTACCTGCCTGTATCTCCCCAGGCTGCAATGGTGGTAGTCCTAGATGCTTGAGCTTCAATTCTGCCTTGTCAGATAGCCAGTATCTAACAATTTCCATATAAGTGGGAATTCCTGTGCATATTTCCTATCTCACATTTCCATCTTGTATGCTGTGTCCAGGGCAATGTACACTGCAGTTGGGTTAGTTCTTTGCTCATTGGAAATGCTGAACACAAGAATCATCCTTGTGGTGCCACAATGGCAATGGTTGTCCTTGTATCAAGCTGCATTCATAGGTGTGAATGCACACCTTATAGCCTTGTAGAGTGTGGTGCTTGTTTGTCTTCATGATATCCTTGACCATGCTGTGATCTGGAAGAAGAGGAGAGGGTGGAAGGTAGATATTATTATTATATACTAATGAACTACATTCATCTACTTCATTGGCAAACACATATTACATAATATGGTTAGGGCATTGTTAGTTCATTTTTGGTTGTTTATTGTTGCTTTGTGGACTTACTTTTTCCACAATACCCTCATGCCACTGAAACATTGTTTCTTGTCTCTTGAATCCAACCACCTCAATCACCCCACCCTCTAACTGTTATATTCACAATGACAACTACCTCTATTCCAGCACCTACTTCAGATGCACCGCAATGTCTGGATCTACACTGACTCCCAGCTTGTTGACATCACAATCAATGACCAAGTCATGATGATACTTCCAAAGACATATGGCATGCACATTTAGTGCTTCATCTAAAGGCAGGAGATGATTTGTTTGATCCTTACTCATGTAGAAAAGCTCAAGCTGGATCCTAACATCAAAGATAAGCTTAAGATGCTCATGTGGGACATGGATAGTGTGTTCAAGCACATCACAACAGAGTCCAGGGAGATAGTGAACAAGGGACTAACATATCACAGCAAGTTATTTGACATCTACTTGTTGATTGAATATCATGTTCACTGGCATGAGCCCATCAACATATGGATATGGAGGTGGGAGCATGATCTCCCTCTCGAACATGGTAATGTCAATGCATGTGGTGCATGATACTATTATAACCTAACCCGGCTTTACTGACTTTAGATAGATTGGGACACATACAAAGAAGAAGTTGGTGGAATCTGGACCAGGGCAGGGATGCAGTATGTCCTGCCCAAGGACATCAGGACCATCAATATTGTGGAATGCATCCTCCAATGCTTTACTTTCCTCAATGATCCACCCATAGTGGCAGACTCCATTGTGAGTAGTTCCATGTCCCTTTGTCTATTCTAATGCTAATAAAGGTTAGTCAGCTATACATATCAGGAACACCTGTAGAACATCAGTAATGAAGAGGAGGATGTCCTGGGTCCATTCAATGATGTAGGCAGTGGAACACCAGCCATACATATAGTAGAAGATGATGATGTAGAATAGGAGCAGTAGCATGTTACAACAAGGAGTTGGAAAAGGAAAAGGAAAAGAGATGGGGGACAAGAAGAAAGGAAAAGAGACAGAAATAGAGGGAAAGAAGAAGGAGAAAGAGTGAGAGGTGAGAGAAATACAGATGAAGGGAAATAGGAAGAGAAAAGAGCAGATGAAAAAGAGGGAGACCAAGGTCCAAAGGCATGTATTTCACTCCAAGTCATATATAAGTGACTCAGATAGTGGTTGAGATTGTAGTTTTACAATAAGACTATTTTTGCATCACTATAATAGAGATCCACACATGAATGTCAGTTAAAATTAGGATTGGTACATCAAACATATGTTGAACTCAGGTTCAGTGCATCAACTGTATATCAATTCAAGGTTGTTGCACCAAACATCAGTTGAACTTGGGTTTAGTGTGTCAAACATATGTTGAACTCAAGTTCAGTGTGTTGAACTCAAGTTTGATGTGTCAAGATTCGGCAAGTCAGTTTTCCAGGTGAAGCCTACCCATATTCCTATCTGCCTACTAAAGGCGAAGGTTTCTGTAATATGATCATAAATACAATGAATATGATGATGATCCAACATTGAAGATGCTATAGCAGCCAAAGGTCTACTCTATCCTCATCTTTCCCTTTGAGCAAATGACTCAAGCCTCTGCTTGGACCATATGGAGAGATCATGGATATTGACTTCTTATCAACTTCTTTCAGATATTCTATCTATCTTCTCCTGGGATCATTATCAAATCTGGGATTTGATTGTACAATGGGGGTAATGTTATGATTTTCCTCCTTTATCCACATATCCTCTTTTCTCTTACTTCTCTTACGCACATATGTGAAGACAGACTGTTACTTCCAATGTTAGCTTTATCCTTCTTACTAACACAAATGCTATTCTTTTTCTACATCTCTAGTTGGACCTACTATCTCCTTGTTGTTTCTCTCATAACAACATATGATCCCTTATTCCATGTGATTCCTTCACATTCTATTGTTTCCTTCTAGTTCTATCTTGTTCCTCCATGTTCTATTCATTGCCTCCTTTGGCTTATTTCTTTTTTCATCACCCTGGTCTGTACTCACCACCTATAGCTATAAATATGCCATCCAAGTAGTGCATTCTGTATTCTTGGTCTATGTAATACAAGCATACATTAAATCTCACTCCTTGGTTGAACTACTGTTTGACAACCCTTGAGTCCATTGAGACTATCTTGACTAGCCTAACTAGTAACCTTTGTCCTTTGTTCCTTGTGAACTCTAGTATTAGTCTTCCTGTGAGTATCACCTGAGAAAGATAGTTAGTATCAAGGCATTTTTCATATACTTTGTGTAACATCTGCTGTGTGGGCCTTAAATCTTTCTGGACACATGCCTGATATATACCTGACCACATCACCTGGACATCACCTCCTGTTTTATGCCTGGAGGCTTCTTGGTCTAATGTGGTCCACAAACCAGGCTGAATGGGGGGGAGTCCATAATACATTCTAACACCTTACTTGACCTCATGCTAAGTGCACGAATGGTTTGCCCCAGAATGTATGATCTTCCTCATCACCAATGTTGTTTGCACCCTTTGTTTTCACCCCTCTGAATGCATCGAAGGCATTGCATCAGCATCCAGCAGGTCTTGTTGGCTGTTGGATTAACACTAGTGGCCATTTAAGAATGTTGTCACTATTGGCAACTTTTTCACATGGACAATCGAGGCATTTGATCAAATCTGGGTAAAAAATGTATATGCAGTGGTGGCTGTGGAGGGGTCATTGAAATTACCTCAATGGCACTGGCAGAAGAGCACTGGTCACTGATGAGCAGTGTAGTAGTAGTTTATCCATACATAGGGAGAGCAAGTGCAGGAAAAAGGGCCAGGCATTGTAAAAGCAGCATGTTCTAAAGGCAGGCAGGAGCTAGGACAGGCATGAGAACTCTGAATCATGCCCTATCTCTCCAATCCTCACTCAACCCCTCACATTATTGGCAACAAACCATCAATAGTGGGATCTTTTGACATGCAGCATTGCTTTAATTGGATTCCATGGTGAGTGGCACTTTATTGACCTGGTATCAGGCTTGGGTTCATTAATAAATGGCCTGATGTTAATTGCACCTCTGTGTTGAGCCTGTGTGTTGGATCCAACAGCTCCCAGGCCACTTTCTTTAGATCTGAGCATGCATTAATAAACCTTTAGGGCCGAGGTGAAATGCAGGAAATATGGCTGTCTTCTTGGTGGAAATAACCACACCTAAGGCAATGCATTGTCATTAACCAGTGTCTGTGAAGAAAACCACACACCTTTAAGCACAGTGCATATGATTCATTTTTGTTCTCCTGCAGCAGAATGGTTGTAGATGCATTGAAGAAGTTTGGACTGCAAGTCTCTATACAGGAATGCCAACAGCACTGCTCTTGCAGTGCTGAATATGTGTGCACTGTTTCCCCACATTCTGGAACAGCTCACTAAGTATGCTGTTCAAATTGTCAATGGACAATGACCCTCACTCAGTAGACCAGGACATGGAATGTCTTCTCCTCGAACAAGCAGCACAGAGCCCCACCTGGGGCTGGCATCATGCTTGACCTCAGCAGCCATGCATGCACTGATGTTGGAGGTTGAGGGTGTGCTAACAGCCACCAGAACAGAAAGCTGATTTTCTGACCCAAGCCTCATTGCACCCAATGCAAGCACATATGCAAGCAATACACCTGTAAGCCTGCAAACAGCTGTATGACATGCTGAGTGTGCAGAGAGAAGGTAGGTTGCAGAGAAGTTACAGCTGGCATGGCGTGGATCTTGTCAAACACACACAAGCATCAATGTGGGGTATTGAGGCAATGGCATCAACACCCACTGCTACTTCTATTTTGGTGCCAGCATGCAAGGAAAGAGAGGTGGGTGTTTGCAATGGGACAAACTTGGTGGAGGAAAATACCAAGATGGATTGGAATGAGAGTTATTGGTTAGCTGAGGGGGTGAGGGAGCCACTCAAGAGGGGTCAGAGTCCAAGCAAGGTAGGCATCTGAAATGACAATATGCAGAGCACACACTGCAGTGCTGGACAAGCCTTAAACAGCATTTTTTTTGGCTACCCAAATGCAGGCCATTTTCTTGTTCAGGGGTTTCTGTTCTGCATTTACACCTACTGTGGATTCAGCATATTCACATACCTTGAGGTGCCAAAGGTATTGACCCCTGGGGAGCATGAAATACTTAAAAGGGTTGGAGATGCACTCTCACTTGAGTCAAGAGAAGCAGGGGCAAGGCACTGGGTGATGGCAAGCCCAATCTTGTGCCATATCTTGTGCTCCTTATCTTGGGCAGTGAGCACATCAATCTGACCAGCAAGACTGCATGTGATCCAATGCACCTCTCTTGGGTGGACATCATAACATCAGCCCACATTGTGAAGCTATGCCTGCCTGTTCTCTTTTACACCCTGCAGGCTACATTGGGCTGTACCAACCATTCTTGCTAAATATTCATTGTGTTCGACCCATGGCATCCATGCCTGCATCTTGTAGGGCCATCATAGTATATATCCTTCACCTAGTAGTAGTGGCATTTAGTATTCATATTCAACACCCCAATTGTACATGCACAAGTGCCACTAACTCACTAGCATTTGCCACTATTGTGAGTGGCGCTAAGAGGGCATGCCATACTTCCCCCAGCCTATAGAGGCAGATGTGATGCCAGTTACAACCGATGTTATTCCCTGTGCATACACCATTCTAATAGCAATTGTGTCCATCTTCCAATACTCCTGATAAAACTTGCACAGTTGCTAGACTGCCCTACTGTCATAGTTTGCATGTTCAATCTAGCATACTTGAAAATGGAGCAGAAGAGTTGGCAGGTGCATTGTGTTATGATTGACCAAAGGAGGTACCAAATTTCCTTGAACACTAACATTCCAACCCCATCCTTGTGGGATGATCTCCTCTTCGACATGGGGGACTATTTCCTCGACGCTCTATTGACCCCCAACCCTGAAGGCAATGCCTTCTGAACTCCGACCAGCTGCACTGCCAATAGGGCTGCACAAAGCAGTGGACACTGGATTCCGGCTATGCTTCATTTCTTTCCATTTTGTATTGTTATATTTCACATCGGACAGCATCCCCTCGGCAGTGTTCTCTCGCACACTGCCTCGTAGTTCCTATATTCCCCAATTCCATTTGAGATCCGATCCCTTCTCCCTATTTAGTATTTATAACCAACCTGCCCTGAAGTCCCGAAGTACTATATATATCGCCGCTTCTTTCATGTAAATCCTTAACCTTGATATACACAATCTTCTGTGTAAAGTCAAACCACTATCAAAGTTCCGCCTCGCTTCGATCTCCCTAGATCTGGAAGCCATCTCCTCGTTACTCTTGCTATTTGCAGTAATAGCAAGTGCGGTACTTTGTACCATTGCTCTTAGCAGGGCTCACCCTCTATAAGCGCGGTTGGCTCGCCGTTTGTCCAAGTAGCACCAACCCACATTCGGGTTTCTGCACAGTGAGCTACATCTGCGGAGTAGCGACAAAGCCTTCCCATGGCATATCGGAGTGATGCCCTCTGGACCAAGATCTAATCAAAGAACAGGGAAGGTGGCCGGTTGTAGATCAATAAGGATTACACAGTCACGTGTCACAGGTTACGCAGGTCATGTAACACATTGTCTGGTGCTTGCCTGGCTGAAGGTTATTTTTCCAGCATGTTTGCACAATGATGAAGGAGGTGACATGAGCAGCTTCATTGAGGCTGTTAATAGCAGCAAGGTTGGGCATGTTTGTACTTTGGAGTGGTAAATGGGCTTAAAAAAGTGGGTAAGAGCATTGGCAGACTGGAAAATTGCAAAATGGCTAAGGAAGTGAGGTAAAGCCCAAGGCCTGGATCTACATTTATTTAGGCTGATAAATACAATAGGAGTGGCATAACTCTTATGATTTGAAATCAATAGGAAACATACAGCACCTGTTTGCCTCTGGGATGGAGCTTTGCAACAAAGCTACAGAAGCCTTGGCCTTGAATACTAAGGCAGCACATTGGCAGGCCAATGTGGAGATACTGGCCCAGGCTGTAAGTGCCTGGTGGATAGGCCCATAATCATTCATGCAACACCTCCAAGACTTGAAATGAAGTGCATGTTGAACTGCACTACTCAATCTTTGGTGGTCCTGCATTGACCTCTCCACTCCAAGCAGCCCTGCCAACATTCAGATGGGCCACAAGATTTGGGAAGCCTATGAGAAGCATGCTTTACTGACACTGAGAATAGTTGAGCACCATGGGCTGATCCAAGCAAGAAATTTCATGCAACTGGTCTCAAAATAGGTTATAGAGACCCAGACATATTAAAGTAGAGTGGAAGTTGGTAAGTATGCTGCCCACCACCTGCTTGGCAGGAGGCTGTTCTTCCAGTGAGGCATAAAAGGTAGCATGACTGACTTTGGCAGTGGTAGGATCAGGCACATCTGTTCTTTTGTGCAATGAGTGAGCTGAAGTACTATATGAGAGAAATGTGGTGAGCTCAGAGCACGAAAGGTCGAAACATGGGGTGGAGGGATAAACTGAGAGGAAAAAAAGAAGGAAACCAAATAGATGACATTGCTACAGATTCTGAATTCATTATTGAGAAAATCAGAAAAGCCATACATCTACTCAAAGAGTCCAAAATCACCACATTACATCAGAAATATGAAATAGACACACTCAAAAATGAACTTCTTCATGACAAAGAAGGAAAAATCTACATCCCTGATGATCAAGAACTGATTATGGAAATCATTAGACTACATCATGACACTCTAGTTGCAGATCATTCTGGATCAGAAAAGACAATAGAACTCATACAAAGAAGTTATACATGGCCTGGCATGAACACATTCATCAAAGAATACATCACTAGATGTAAATGATGTGCCAGATGCAAGCCATCAAATATAGCACCACCCAGAAAACTTTGACCATTAGACCTACCAAATATGTCCTGGATCGAAGTAACCACACACTTTATGACAGATCTACCCCTATCTGAAGAATTTGACTCAATCCTGGTAGTCATTGACTGATTCTCTAAAGAAGTTGAATTCATTCCTTCTAACAAAACAGTCACCACACTAGACACGGCTCAACTCTATCTTCATAATATTTTGAAAAATCATCATGGATTATCCTAGAGTACTGTGTCAGATAGAGGACCACAGTTTACATCACAAATTATAAAAGATTTGTGCAAATGACTAGGCATACAACCAAAACTCTTCACTGCTTTCCATCCATAAACAGATGGACAGACAGAAAGAATAAATAGATACCTACAACAATACATCAGACTCTTCACTGCTGAAAAGCAAGAAGATTGGGTTAATTGGTTACCTCTAGCACAATTCTCCTATAATGCAAAAAAGCAGGCTTCTACACAGAAATCATTCTTTGAAATAACATAGTTATACATTCCTAGAATGGGCTTTGAACAAAAAGTTACCAAAGCACCTGCAGCAGAAGCATTTACTACCATCTTGCAGGATACTCTAGCCCAAACAAAAGCTAACCTGGAGAAAGCACAGCAATGAATGATGTTACAGTTAACCAAGGGAATACCTATTGTTCCCTCCACACCAACATTCCCTCCACCTCCCTGTGGGATGACTTACTATATGACACGGGAATTACTTCCATGATGCCTCATTGATCCCCAATGCAGAAGGCAATGCCTTCTAAACTCCAACCAATCAACATTGCCATCAAGGCTATGCAAGGCAGTGGCCACTGTATTCCGGCTATGTTTTATAATCCCCTATTTCATATTTACTATATTTCATACAAACAGCCTTTTCTGTGCTATGTTCTCTCACACATAGCCTCATAGTCCAATTCTCCTGATCCCATCTGACACCACATTTTATCCTTTCCAATTAGTTTTTATACTTAACCTCCCCTGAAGCCCTCTCGTACTATATATAGTGATGCTTCTTTCATGTAAATCCCAACCTTGATATATACTAATTTACTGTGTAAAAGTCAACCTTCTATCAAAGTTCTGCCTTACTTCAATCTTGCTCAGATTTGAAAGCCATCTTCTCGTTACTCTTGCTATTTGCAGTAATACCAAGTGCAGTACTTTGTACCATTGCTCTTAGTCGGGCTCACCCCCTCTAGAGCACAGTTGACTTGCCATTTGCCCAAAAAGTATCGGCCCATATTTCGGGTTTCTGCACAAAGAGCCACATCTGTGGAGTAGCAATAAAGCCTTTCCTCAGCATATCAGAGTCAACACCCTCTGGACCATGCAATTGGGAAACTGGGAAGGTACCAGTTGTAGATCAAGAAGGATTACATGGTCACATGTCAATAGTTATGCAGGTCATATAACAGATAAAAGTCCAAGCAGGCAAACATCACTCAGAAACCCCTAAATATAAAATCAGTGATAAAGTTTGGCTTTCAACTAAAAATTTTAATTAACCTGTGCTTCCAAGAAGCTTACAGAATGTTGGCTAGGACCATATGAAATCACAAAGCATGTAGGAGATAATGCACTAGAAATGAGATTACCATGCTCAATGTGTATCTATCCAGTTATGAACATATCTTGTGTTCATCCTTACAAAGAATGCCTTAATGGCTAAACAACCTTTTGACCTGGACCAGTGAATGTCACTGAAGACAGAGAGATTGAATATGAGGTTGATTACATAGTCAACACTCAATTCAAACGAAGACATCTAGAATACCTAGTCCACTAGAAAGGATATACAGATAAAGATCATACTTGAGAACCATTAAATAACCTAGATAGTGCTCAAACTGCTATCAAAGAGTTCCACAAGACTCATCCAAATGCCCCATGATGTATTTGCCTTATGCAAACAAATTTCCTTTCAAATTTCATAGACTAGGGTCTACCATCACAAGAAATACCTATGCCTAAGCTACCCTTTAATCACTTGGAAGTCGATTATTAGAGAGGGGATAGTGTTACAGACCATATTATGTTTCGCTTCATTTCTACTATTTTTCCCGATTTTATACATTGACTTTCGCATTTAGCCCCTATCTTTTACCTCTATAACCTGAACCTGCCAAATGCTTAAGTCCATGCAGAGATCTAGACCCATCAGTCTCATGGGACCCTCATGCAATTCCCCTTGACTTACCCAAGGTCTAGATTACCTCATGCCTGCCTGCAGGATCACACATGTTAGTCTAGCCAAACACATGTTTGCCTCATGCCTTTATTCATGACTTGCTCACCTCATGTACTCCTCATGCTATGCTTCTCTTCCATTCCATGGCTGTACTGATATACATGTTTCTCTCATGTCTGCCTCACTGATCATGCATGTAGCATAGCATATTGTTAGATCTAGTGTACACAAGTGTAAACTCCTAGACAGTATATAAAGGCCCAAGTTGCTGCCAGAGGACCTCAGTCTTGTCCTCTTGGTTTTTTCCCTAGTCTTACTGGTTGACTACAGGAGCTACTTAATTCACCCTTATTGTCACTCTTGATTGTTGCTAGCACCTTCTGGTAAGGCCTGGTCATTTTAGGTATGGTATGACATTTGCACATTTATTCCCACCACATTTTGTTGTATGTCATGCCTTGCTGCATGATTGATATTCAGTGATTTCTGACTGCACCTGCCATCAACCTGGTAGATTTTTTATAAATCTATATTGCAATTCTCATACAATGCATTACATATAGCACATACAGGTGTAGTATTAGAGATATATGCTACAGAGTCAATCAAGTGGAATTTGTCTACAAGCCCAATGCAAATATCAGAAATGAATGTCATCTTTGTCCAACATGGCAAGATGCAGCATTGACTACTTGATATGCTGATGAGTTGATATCTTCTTGATGACCTCAGTTGCCTCATTCTCCATAATTCCATCTGCCAAAGCTGCTTTAGTAATACAGTATATGCAAAAGACTAGAACATAGTGGGTAAAACTCAGAACTGTAGTTGGAGTTGGTTTCTTCCCAGTTGGACATCAGTGAACTCCAGTTGTCAAAATCATCAGAACGGAATAATTTACAATTCTTGTATTTATCATCGTTGACCACAAGTAGGAGATGACCATGTGCCTGGAAGGATGCTTGGTTGAATGGATCTGTGTAGTTGTCTAGGGGAACCTGGAGCATGTGAATGTAGTATATGGGTCACCTGTTGAGTGAACATCAGTGCTAGTATCTGCCTCTATATCATGGACTCACAGAAAATGTGAGAACAGCGGAAACATGAACAGCTCATTTTCCCACCCTGTTGACCTGAATGCCTTCCACCTTTTCTTTTCCTTATCACTCCCCTTTGTTAGAATTTCCTTGTTTGTTTGCATTTTATTTTCCATGTATGCAAAAAGAGAGTCCAATACATATTGAGTAAATAAATATTGTTTTTCTCCTGGTTGAATTTTCATGTTTGAATGAGTCATCACTGTGGAGGAAATAAGTATTGTAGAACCTGGTGGCAGCAAATCCCAAATGCTAGATTTTTGCTGTCTTGGTGCAGTATGCATACAATCTGTGGCCCTAGGTTTAATGCTGCAGATGGAAAGGTATCCATAAAATGAAACTTGAGCAAAGAGTCCTCCTTCTTTAACTGCAGCATTGTGAACTGATAGTAGGCATAAGTGTCTGGAAAATGTATTTTGAGTGCCTCTTTCATTACTATTAGTATAATGCTCTCAAATATTGAAGTGCACTTATGGTTTTGAAATCCTGAAAGCCTAATGACTGCCAGATTTTTACTCAATGTGCTCAGGGTGTGGCTGCAGACTCCTGCAGTCAATATCTGGGTTGGCCTCTGCCACTGCATTAGAATAAATTGCAGTCAGCTAGAAAGAAAACCCACTTGCATGCAGCTCCTGTGTGAGAAGCTGGTAAAGAGGGTGTGAAACTGCCGTCTTAGATTGGTCTTGATGAGTGGCAAGAGTGTGCTGCTTTCCTGTTGAAAAGCTAAAGCTACTGCCACAACTACCTCTTTTGCAAAGGATCCACTTGGCATTTTAGCTAAGACAGCTCTGATGCAGCCTGACTTGTCTAGGATTGCATGAAGTTCCCTAAGTGCCTATTATCCAACACTGCAAACTCAGAATACTTACTCACCTGCCATCCCATTTCACCAATCGCAGCTCCTTTTGAAGCCCATGGTTGCACTCTGCCTTTTTTTTACGACCCCAGCCAGCCACCCTTTGCTGCCTTCAAGTCCTCCACTCAAGCGTCCACTGGTGTGAAGGCCCTGGTGTCTGCCATGATCTTTCTTTGTTTCCACACAACTCTTTTGACTTGCACACTCTGCTCCTTCACTTCAAACACCCTCTTATTCTGCCTTTGTTTACTTCTAGTGCAGTTTTGCTGCAAAAGCACTAGTTAGGTATTGAATACTGGACAGTGAGTTTACTCACCTTGCTTTGCTTTTCTTTCATTGCTTGCTTTTACCTCACTGCTTTCTGGAATCTCTGCCTCCTGCCCTCCATGGGCTCCTATGCTTTATCTATTCTATTCTATGCCTGGGCATGTGACCTCTTATAGACCCAGCTTCAAGTTGTACTTGGTTGATATGGACCTCATTAGTGTGTTTTTGGCAGGTAGCTGTATGGTTTAAAGCACTGAAATGTGAAAATAGCAGCAAGCTTGAGTCCAAAAAGCATGGCACAATGCTTACTGTAAATAAAGATCCACCGTTTAGAGAGAACAAAACTCAGTGGAGTTACTCTTCGGAATATTTCTCCCAGGTATGTGAATGCTTGCAACGTTGCCCCTAGGTTGAGAACACTGGCACTCTATTTGGTGAGCATCCATGGACCTTTTGCCATCCTGGTTTTCACCCTAACAGATACAATTCCCTTGAAAACACCAAGTGCAAAGCTCCTATCACTTGAAAATCTACTCTCAATAGCATTCCTTCATTCTTCTTTCATTCTGTCTCTGCAGGCTCCTTAGGCCCAACAGCTGTTGGTGAAACAGAGTTATTGCAAGCTCAGATAGATGTCTTTGTCTTCCATATGTGTTGAATGCCACCTAGAACCAAAAAATCACTTTGCAATCCCAGACAAATACTCCCTAGGCTCAAGCTCCAGACTGCCTCTCTTTGCACACAGCCTACTGTACTCTAGATGGTGTTGACTGGTCTCCAAAATATGGCCCCCACATTGCAGCAGCAGGTTGCATCACTGCAGGTGCAAAGTGGCATGCTTCTTACCCAAGTGGGGTAGCTGAAGACCGGATGTGTAGCCTTGAGAGGAGTTGCCAAGGTGTCCTTGGTAAGGCAGTCAACTTTCAGAAGAACACCACAAGAAGATACATTTGTGCAGGATTTGGTCTAGAGCTGGAGGACAGTGGGCAGGTCACCCATTGAGTTTCATTTTTGTTTCCTTTTTTTATTTATTTCACCACTCATTCTTTCTCTATACCATAATTAGCAGGTCTGTTTTTATGCCAGTGATTGACAGGCATTGGCCTCATGCCTGCCAGCAGTGGCCCTGCCAAGTGAGGCCTGGTGTTAGTCTGGGTTGGCATTCTGTAGCCGTATGGGCCTCTGCTTATTTATGCAGTGCTGATGCCTACTATTGTGGATGCCCTGTTTTTGGTTACACTTGGATCTATTGGAGCATGTATGCACTAGGGGTGATTCTGGAGTATAGCATCCCCAAGCTAAGCTTTGTTGATACATGGTCTTGCATTCTTTTCATTTTCAACTTCCATTTGTGGCCTATGTTTCTTCCTTTCTATTCACAGATGCTAAACCTCACCTTGTCACATCAGTGAAATGCCTGGGATGGCACTGCATAGCTACTGCAGGCCCTTTCTTGGCCCACCAATCCAAAACACCCACTGTGCCCTGCCCCCCAAAACATGATGCATAGTAGCATGCATGACCCCCAAGATGCATCCTTCCCACTGGCTCTTTTTTGTGACAGGCAAAGGATTGAATGCAGTGGCTGCAGCAGTGCTGCTTTTTGTTAATTCGAAACCTTAGCTGAGTCCACTTCTGCAACTGCTGTTTGCTGGCATTAAGTGGCTCCCAAAGGCTTTGTGAGCAATTAGAGTCTGATGAGAGCCAGTGTGTCCAAAGAGTTTGCTACATTTGGGGATTTGGGAGTGGGTCTCAATGTCTACATTGGCATCAGCATGGGAGAGATACAGTATTGAACGAGAGTGCAGGAAAGATCCAGGACAGAAAATGGGGCTGGTTCAAGATTCTGAATTGAGCCACATGTAAATCTCTGTAACACTGATCTGTTTTGGTGGAATGACTAACACTTCAGTATTGTCATTTTTTATGCCAATAGCATGGTCTTCTCATCTAGATAAAGCATCAGCTTTATCCATAGTGGCACCTGCCTTATAAAGTCATTTGAAATTAAAACATGTTAGATACTGTGCCCATCAGGCTTGCTGACAGTTAAGGTCTTGGCATTTTATAAACCACTGGAGATTGGCATGATCATTCCATCTTTTGAACTAATGGTGTGCACCTTCAAGGTAGTGACACCATTGTTCAAGTGATCTAATGACACTAAGCATTTCCTTATCTGCTACAGGATAGTTTCATTCTTCAGGGGTCATGGAGTGTAAGGAGAATGTGATAGTGTGCCATTTGCTGTTCTGTTCTATAGAGAGCACTGCTCCAGTTGCATATTCAGAAGTATCTGTTTCTAGTCAGAATATTTTGTCGTTATCGGGTTAGGCAAGAATAGGGGTAGTGATGAATCTATGTTTTAGCATGTCAAACGCTGTCTGTTGGGATTCTGTCCAAGCAAAGGTTACGTCCTTTTTGATTAGATCATTTAAGGGTCGTGTGACTTGTGCATATCCTTCAATAAATCTTTGATAGAAGTTTGCTAGACCAAGAAAACTGCATACACCTCTAACATTCTTTGGAATCGCCCATTTCTTAATAGCTTTGACTTTACTATCATCCATCTTGATTCCATTACAAGATACAATCATGTCAAGGAATTCCACTTCTTGGACACTGAAGGTGCACTTCTCTGGTGTTGCAAATAAGTCATGATCTTCAAGGCATTGTAGTACCTTCTTTACAATTCTTTTGTGTTCCTTTAGATCAGTCTTCATGAAGATCATGAGGTCATCAATGTATATGACCATAACATCAGGCATGTCTGAGAATATTTTGTTCATTATGGTTTGGAATGTGGTGGGCAAGTTGCACAAACCAAAATACATCACTAGGAGTTTGAAGGATCCTCAATGACAAATAAAAGCAGCTGTCCATTCATTTCCTTCTTTGATGTGAACATTGTTGTATCCCCAGTGAAGATCTATTTTTGTAAACCATTTTGATCCTTTAAGCTTGTCTACAAGCTGCAAAATCAAGGGGAGTGTATAATTGTTCTTGACTGTGTGTTCATTTAGATAGCAGTAATCCTATACCATTCATTTTCATCCATCTTTCTTTGGTATGAAAAACATGGGTAATGTCTGTTCTGATTTGGAAGGTCTGATGTATCCTTTGGCTAGTTGGTCATCAATGAAATCAGACACTTCTTTTTGTTCTTTTGGTGAAAGGGGTATTAAATGGCTTTTCTTCAGTTTGAATATGTCTTTGAGATCTATAGCATGATTTCAAGATTTTCATATAGGTATTCATTCTGATGCTTTCTTTGAGAAAACTTTCAGATGCTTATGGTACTTTTTTTGAAATAAGATCCTCCAGTTTCAGATCTTTTTTTGGACTAGGTTCATCTTGTTTTGTAGTGAAGATATGAGCTAGAGTTTCATATTCATCAGCTTCAAGCTGGCATGCAAAAGGGGGTTTTCCTTTTAGGGTTTGACATGTCCAGGGGCATTGAGTCATTTTGACTTTTCCAGAAGTCCAATTAATCTTAGGGTTGTGTTTACTAAGCCATGTGTATCCTAGAATCATCTGATTCTTTCCTAGATTGGTTATTTCAGCTGTGACCTGTTCACAGTGATCCTGAAACTATATAATGGTCTTGGCACAATGTGTGATCAACCTGGCAATATTACATGTTCCATTGACATTATATACTGGTATTGGATTTTCTAGAGCTGGAAGAGGGAGTTTAATCCTCTGCACATAGGACTTGTCAATACAGATAGCATTAGCTCCACTATATAAGAGAGCCCTTGTTTTCATGAAAGCATGTCGATGTTGGGTAGGAGCAATCTCCACTGATAGGGTTATGTCGTGATTATTCAAGGTGCAAATACGAGCATTGTCTGGGATTGAAAAGGAGTAATAAGCAGAATTAAGCACTGGTTTAAAGTCCTGGCTGAGCTTCAAATCAATTGAAGATCTCACTTGGCTATGATAATTTATGCTAGATGAATGACAAGATATAGATTCATTAGTAGCAACTTGGACACCCAGATCATTCAAGTTGCTCTGGCTTTTCTCTTTCCTTTAGCAGGTTCTTCATTGAGAGTTCAGATTTTCCTGAGCTTAGAGCAATTCTTTTTGTGGTCTTCTCTAGACCAATTGCATTCACGACATTTAGTGGAGGGTTTTTTGCAATCTTTACCCATATGTCCTGTTCCACCACAATTGAAGCATCTAGTAAACCTCTTCTTAGGTTTCTTTTCGAATACACCTATCTTATGTTCCTGACCTTCTTCATCAGATCATGAAATGTGGATGTTGTCAATATTCATTGCATTGGGGTCGTGCAATGGTTTAGACTGATATGGGGAGTTTTCTAAAGGAAATCCTAATTCTTTCTTGTGGAGGAAACTCATGGTTTCAATGAGTTCTCCTGCCTGTCTAACTGCAGCAATGCATGCACCCACATCTGTATGGTTTCGTTTACCTGCTTTGATCACTTGATCTTTGATCTTGAGGTTAACATTCTGTTCCAGGGTATTTATACCATGAGTGTTGCCAATGTTGGCTTCCTTGCACAGCTTCTGGAATTGATCTATCCAGTCACATGTATGCATGTTTCCTTGTTTGAGCTTTCAGAGCTTCTCTAGAGCTCAATCTGGTTTAGCAGTGGGGCAAAACTACTTTTGAATATCATCAACAAGTTCATTCCATGTATACACTAGCCCTTCTTCCAGTTGTGTGATAGCAAAGTTTCCTGCACATTGTCCTGTCATATGAGATAAGACAGTGACAACTGCTTTGTAGAATCTAGGTGGAATTGTTTCCAGGTTGATAGCAATATAGATTTTCATTTTCAACCACCAGTCCTTGAACTTGTTGATCTCTCCTTTGAATTCACCAGGATCAAAGATCTCTACTTTCTTCGATGCTTTAGACAAGGTCATTTTTGGTATGGCTGTGATCTGTGCCTGTACCTGTGCCAAGTCATTTTCTAGGTTTGCACTATGGTTTACTAGTAGGCTGAACTGAGTGGCTACTAATGCCATTTGTGTGTCGTAATCATGGCAGGCATAAAGGTCTTGCAAGAATACATTTGAGTTGAGGTTGCACAGGTTAAAGGATGACATGATGAGAGAAAGTCCTTACTAGATTAGATTACAAGCAAGATGAAATCAAGGGACAAGAGAACTAATATTAGATTGATCTATTAAAGATTTAGTCCAGAAATCTTGGATGTGGAGTCAATCTCCCAAGTATCTGGTGGTGGTGGTAATGTAGCAGCAATTGCTACATTAAAAGAGGCACTAGGACTGGTTTGGTATTTCTGTCCTTGTGCTCTAGCAGAGGCAGATTGAAAGTGTGAGTAGAAAAATCGACTAGTGATTTGTTGAAGTTGTTGCGGTGACATGTAAATGAAGATCCAGTCAATCCACTCAGGGGTGTTGCAGTTAGGTTGCTTGATTTCAAGGGGTTGAGCATTCCAACTGTTCTCATGGTTTAAATCTGCCCAGGGATCTTCTTTTTCCTTTGGAGTCTTTTTCTTTTCGTCAATGTTCCAGGTGATTGTTGGATCACCAATGGTCATGAAGTAATCCTTTGGATTGCGAGAAACATCAATTGCTAGGAGATGGTTCTTCAGCACTGACTTCCAAATACAATAGACAAGAACAGTGATCAAGGTGATGTAAATATACAAGAATGCAATAAGGAACTGGTTCATAAAGATTTATGAACAGTACAAGTGTTCTGTCATTTCAAATGATGAGCTGTTTTCCAGATTGAATGATAAGGGAAATCGGGATAATAGTGTTTATCTGATTTGTGTTTAGTGAAATTGGTGACGTGAGATTGGAAACACTTCTTTTGATCTGTTGTCAACTTCCAATGTTAGTTTACATGATCCATGTTTATTGAGTAATTGTTCCTGAATTGGTTTCCAAATCTATTTCTGATTCAATATAAGAAGGAGGTGTAGGAGATCTATTGGGAATAGAAATAGGACAAGGGTGAAATCTGGCTACTCTGCATACTATTGGAATAAGCTGGCTAGTGGCACATGTAATCCATACGGTAGCATGTAGGTAAGGTGAGTTTTGCCTTTGGTTGAAGAGTAGAAAAAGAAGGTAGATATAGAGGAGAATGTAGGCTTCTGTGCCACTGAGATGGAATGCAATGAAGGATATTATCAGGCCTTGCTTATTCCTGATTTCTCTCCTGAAGAAGTAGTCTCACCTCGATATGTCTATGGGCCTCAGCAACCTGTTCTCTAATCTCCGCAATGTGCTTCTGTTACCATCATTGCTGTATGCTCAGTTGTATTCCCTCTCTAATAATATGTAAGACATCTGATGGTATGAAGATAAGATTTGATGTAGAGCAAAATTGATAGGGTTGATAAGCATGACATCACTGCTGGTTCTGGGGTAGAGGGTGGCATCGGGGAATGGTCCAGGATTTTCAATGACTGGCCTCCAGTCAACTGGTATCTCAAGAGAAGTAGGCAACCTGATTGGTATCGCTGGGTGATAGATTGACTTACTTTGCCTGTAGGAGAAGAAGTGAGGGGTTGGACTGCATGTATGATAAGATGATAGCCGACTAGATGGCTGACGAGATGGGGTCCGGGTTCTACTAGGGTACTGGGTACTAGATATATGCGCTAAACTCTGTGTGCTCTCTGATTTAGTCTCCACATCTTTGTCAAAACAAAGGGGAATGAAAGAAGTCTCTTTGCATTTGATGGGCACTTAGTGATGTCAAGGGTTCTGTTATGCAACCTGCATAACTGTTGACATGTAACTGTGTAATCCTTCTTGATCTATAACCAGTACCTTCCCAGTTTTCCGATTACATGGTCCAAAGGGCATCAACTCCGATTTGCCAGGAAAGGCTTTGTTGCTACTCCACAAATGTAGCTCACTGTGCAGAAACCCGAAATATGGGCCAATACTTCTTGGACAAACAGTGAGTCAACCATGCTCTAGAGAGGAGGAGCCTAACTAAGAGCAATGGTACAAAGTACTGCACTTACTATTACTACAAATAGCAAGAGTAACAAGGAGATGACTTCCAGATCTGAGTGAGATCAAAGCAAGGCAGAACTTTAATAGGAGGTTGTCTTTACATGGTAAAATAGTGTATATCAATGTTGGAATTTACATAAAAGAAGTGTTGCTCTATATAGTGCAAAAGGGCTTCAGGGCAGGTTAAGTATAAATACTAATCAGAATAGGCAAGATGCAATGTCAGATCAGATCAGGGAGAATTGGACTATGAGGCTATGCAGAGGTCAATGGGGATCGTGCTTGCATCATCTGGTATTGGTGGAAAAAGGTTTATGAGACTCTAGAGGTCCCCATATGTGGCTTCACCCAAAAGCCATATTCACCACTGCCCATAGGATGATATTTCTATATAGCTATAGCATGCAAGTAGTGCAAGACATTATTTCACCCTTATCAATTACTCCTTCCTTGCTGGGTGATAGGCAGACGTTTTGCCACCCAAAAGATGACAGATTTTTGCCCACTGCACCCATGCAAGCTGCACAAGTATACCACAGGTTTTTGGTTTTTTTTAGGGCATGGGTAGCAGTGCAGCATTCTTGGATTCAAGAATGATTTATCTGATTCAGTTTTCCCAGGTGCAAGTCCTTCTGGTACCTCCACTTGAATTATGTAGCTGTGGTTCTTCCCATGCTCTCAAGCACCTCCTGGCCCATGATAGCAGAAGCTCACTACCGAAGCATCCTTGCCATCAAGTGTTTTTTTTATAAATTCTGCAAATGGGGCCACTCCAGATGCCACAAGACCAGTACTCATTGACCTGGAGAACAAGGGAGCACATATATTTGGGTATTTGAGGGCAGTGTCTGGGACATTATATCTGCAAGAGGGTCAGCATACATCTGGTGGAATGATGGAATGGTTGGCGTCTTTCAATTGCACATTGGCCTGGCCATCAACTGGACATTACTCAGGTGAATCAGTTGGCTGAGAAGCTGACCGGCACAAAGTTTGTGCTGTAGTATGAGACATCTCTGACTCCATTTGGGAACAGATTTGTTACAGTCACACTTACTAGTATAGGGAAACTAAATTTAACATCATCTCCTCCTGCCTCACTGCCAGCATCATGTGTCACCTTCCAATCTCGCCCTCTTGTTGTTCAGAACTTGGAGTAAGGGCTAAAGCATCATACAACCCACCTTGCTCTGCACTTCCTAAACATAATGGAAAGCCATTGGATGTGTTTCATCAAGGACATCATCAAGGGCAAGATCAGGGAATGTTTCTTCTGCCTTTTCATAGCTTTATCTGAGTGCATCTGGGAAGAAAAAATGCAACTGAAATAAGGCTGGCAGGCACCTGAAAGAGTACTAAGAGCTTTTTCAAGTTCTGCAGTGTTGCCAAAGAAGTGTTCATCTGATGCATGGTCAATTCCACTGGGAAAGGCTTTCTGGAATTTGTTCCCTTGGATATTGGGATTAAAAGAAGAAACATCCACATTCATACTGGCTAGATCTGGATAATAAAAAAAGATCCATGTGAAGGCCCACTGTGCAGGTTTGATGTCGTGCTAGAAATTTAGGTGAAAGGAAGAAGGAGCGACAACAGTGGAACCTGCATCCAGAGATATTATACCAAGTGGATCATGATATCTTGAGTTGTGAGCAGTTGACGGTGGAAAAAGGTACACCTGGGCGGTGACTTCTACTGTCATGAAATGCATATTTTTCAGTTGGCGAGTCAAGAAACAAAGATGTTATTTTAAGTAAAACTGTCTTATCATTTAAACATCATGGGAGGCATCAGAATCTCTGCTCTTTGCATACTCAAAGTCCCCCAGTTTGCCAACACCCATACCCCCGCCATCCTCAACAACCCAAATGATGTTCCTAATGCTGAAATTGCAGCATATCCAACCTGCTTTGTGTAGACAACATGGATGACTTAGCAGGAGAAGGCAATAGGCATTGCATTACCTTTCAGTGCGTCACACAGACAACTCAGGTTGTCAGCTAGACAGGTGACATCTTTGAGGGCAACTCCAACATTGTGGAAAGCAATGCAGGTATGTACTCTGCACAGGATTATGCTACCATCCATCTGAACAATGCCTAACCTGGCAGGGAGCAAGCTTTGGCCAGAGTTGGGTATATTTCCTGTGCTGGGCAAATGTGGTGCTTTAAAGAGGATCAGCTCAAGATCAATGGGCACTCACATAAATGTGCTGCGATCATTATCTCTAGCCATTGGATTCAGCTCGCATCTTGAGCATTCAAAATTTCAACAGCTCCATAAAGCTGGACTCCAACAAAATGTTTCTCCACATTGGCTGCCTCCTCTGCAGGTAACTCCTCTTGACAGGATGCCAGAATTTATTATAGGATGTCACCCTCCAGTTGATGGTCAGTTTCCCTCCATGAATCTTTGATGGCAACCTTTTCTTCTTGATCATCTGTGGCCTTGTAAATGCGGGTCCCATGACCAACCATAGAGTCAGTTCCATACACAGTGATTTCCCGAGTCATGGTAAACAACTAGTTCCCAACTGTAATCTTATAACTCCCATCAGGTTGGCACTCAATGGTGGGGTCCCATCCAAGCCCTTCACTGGTCATAGTTACAGATGCAGATCTGAGAGAATAAAAGTGAGAAATGACTCCATCAACATCCTTGAGATGCAATCATAATTGGCACCTATGCATGCAGTGAGATGATTTGACATACCTCAAGGAAGTTAATGGGCTTTGAAACTGTGAGGAGAGTGTGATTGCTGAGCCCGAGCCTGAGCTGCACATCTTCTATTGCAACACCAAAGACAAAGTGATAATGTAGATCCTCGCACATGATATTGCATAGGCTCCAGATAATCTTCTCTCCATTCTGGAACAGTCATGTATAAGCAATATTGAAAAATTGGGTGGCTGTTATGCTACCGGCGTAACTGTTGACACATGACTGTGTAATCCTTCTTGATCTACAACGGGCACCTTCCCAGTTCCCCAATTGTGTGGTCCGGAGGGCGTCAACTCCGATATGCTGAGGGAAGGCTTTTGTTGCTACTCCACAAATATAGCTCACTGTGCAGAAACCCGAATGTGGACTGATGCTACTTGGACAAACGGCGAGCCGACCGTGCTTATAGAGGGCGAGCCCTGCTAAGAGCAATGGTACAAAGTACCACGCTTACTATTACTGCAATTAGCAAGACGAGCAAGGAGATGGCTTCCAGATCTGAGCGAGATCAAAGCGAGGTGGAACTTTGATGGTATTTGACTTTACACGGAAGATTGTGTAATTCAAGGTTAGGGATTTACATGAAAGAAGCGTCGATATATATAGTACTCGAGGCTTCAGGGCAGGCTGGATATAAATACTAAATATGGAGGAGAGATTGGATCTTTAGATGGGATCGGGGAATATAGGAACTACAAGGCAGTGTGCGAGAGAGTACTGCTGAGGAGATGCTGTCTGATGTGAAATACAATGATATGAAATAGAAGGAAATGAAAGACACAGCTTGAGTGTAGTGTCCACTGCCTTGCGCAGCCTTGTCGGCAGTGTTGATAGTCGGACTCTAGAAGGCATCGCCTTCAGAGTTGGGGGTCAATGGGGCGTTTGGAAACTGATCCCCCGTGTCGAAGAAAAGGTCGTCTCATAGGAATGGGATCGGAATATCGGTGTTCAAGGAAATTTGGTCCCCCCCTTGGTCAATTGTAACATTACCCTCCTCGTACTCCTGAAGTTCCATCTCAGGAACTCCTATCTCCACTGTTCTCCTCGTAGTCGGTAAGGTCCCACCCTGGGTCATAGGCCACGTCGTAGTTGGTGCAGTGTTGGGGTCCATGTCCCCTTTCTCCACAGCTGGTACACCGTCAATTGGGGCAATAATATTGTGGATGTCTGGGGCTTGCCAGGTGACAAAAGGGGCAACGGTAGTGGGGGCAGTTGCTTTGAACGTGCTCAGTGGAGCCACACTCGAAGCATTGCATTGGCACGAAAGTGGGTCGAGGTAGAGGATCATGGGTGGAGGAGGTGACGTCCATGGTATTGGTATTACCATCCACTGCATCGGTACCATTTGGGAGAGGGGTGGCCGTGGGTTCCACACGGGGAACAGAGGAAGCTGGAGGGCTCCTTGTTGTAGTTCGCCCCAATGGAGAGGGAGTATTGTTATGACAATGATCGTCCTCAACGATAAAGTCCACAAGGCTCGGGTCTATCTCGCAGCGTACACAGCTACTGGCTCAAAGGTGGGAATGAGAATGTGGGTCTCGTGCGATTAGCAGCAGCCTACAACGACCAAAGGTCGAGGCAATGACTATAGCTGAGAATCAAGTGGATTCGACTGGGGTACCAGTCGTCAAAGTGTCTACCTTTTATAAGTTACAGGATGGAGCACGGACCAAGCTATGCGTGTGACTAATTACTATAGTAAAGTAAATGAGAGAAGCATTCGTGAGAGTGGGAAGACAGTAATGAATGTGGGAATTGATAAAGTGTGTGAACGAACAGAGATTGAAGACATGAGGTAAGTCACGTGATTAGGTTCTAGACTTTGTCATGTGATTGATTATGTAATAGTTCTCACAATCACATGTTGTGTTCATGTGATTTTATAAGTGAAAGAATGAAGTGTAAAAGTTTGAAAATATTCATATTATAACACTATCCCCTCTTTAAGACTCGAATTCCAGGCGAGTCGTTGTTGGTTCAGTGGTAGTGTAGTTTTCAAAAGGAGAGAATAAGGATTGGAATGCGGAAGTAGTGAGTCCACAAAGTTTTCTAGGTGTAGATGGATTCTTTTTATGGAATTCTGCGACTGCTTTCAGAGCAGTATTGATGATATCAGCAGATTCCCAAGTTCGATCTGTTTCGTCGTATCCGGCCCAGTGTACTAGATATTCTAACTTCTGATTCTTCATCCTGGAAGCTGCAATGTATTCAATCTCAAATTGTTCTTCACCTTCTTGATCAATCTCTATTGCATCTGGACGAACCACTGGTTGTCCTGGGAGTGTTTCTTTATAAGGTTTGACGTGAGATATATTAACCGTGGGATGGATGTGGACGGTTTTAGGAAGGTTGAGGGTAACGGCGTTAGGAAGGACGTGAGTGATGCGATAAGGTCCAATCCATTTTTGTGTTAATTTCTTTGCCGTGTATGGGAGATTGAGTTTGTCGGTGGAAAGCCAGACTTGCTGACCGACCGAATAATTAGGTGCATCTGACCACTTCTTTTCTGATGATTTAATCATCTTTTCTCTCGTCTCTTTCAATGTCTCTTCTATTTCCTTATGAGCTCGACTCGTTTCTCCTGCAAAGCCAGATAATTTCCCTTCGAAACCCATGCATGGAGCATAGTTTCTGGTGACGTTAAAAGGGATTTCTCCTGTGGCTGTGGTAATGGTATTATTGTGGGAGAATTGAGCCATTTTGAGCCATTTGGACCATTCGTTTTGCCTTTTTCCACAATATGCGCGGAGATATTGTTCTAGATCTCTGTTTACGCGCTCGGTTTGACCATCTGTTTGTGGGTGATAGGCGGTGGATATTTTTTGCGTGATACCTAGTAGCTTACAAAGCTCTTTGGTAAACACTGACACGAATTGGAGTCCTCTATCAGAAACTATTGTAGATGGAAGTCTGTGAATACACCAAACATTGTCTCTAAAGATTTTGGCTAGGTCCGAAGAAGAACATGTATCGTAGATGGGAATAAAAACGACTTCTTTTGAAAATCGATCTACAATTACGCAGATAGCCATAAAAGAATGTGATTCGGGTAAACCTGTAATGAAGTCTATGGAGAGATCTTCCCATGGATGTTTTGCTGCGGGAAGTGGCATTATTTTACCTGCCAGTGCTTTTTGCTTACCCTTCATGAGGGCGCACACTTGGCAGCTGTCTATATATGTTTTTATGTCCTTTGTGACTCCTGCCATGAGAAGTAACGAGTGAGAGTATGTATAGTTTTGGAGTGACTGCCATGTCCTGCTATAGGCAAATCATGGCATAAAGTTATGAGCCGAGTACGTAGAGTGTCAGGAACAAAAACTTTGTTTTTTGGATTTTTGAAAATATTCATATTATAATCGAAAGAGAAATCATCGATTGCGTCGATGTTCATAGATTTAGAAAGATTTTCTAACTCCATCATGAAGTCTGAAGATAAAGCAACGGAATTAATAAAGACAGAAGGTGGAAGAACCGTAATGTTCGTGTTATGATCCAGGATTGCGTCGCCGTGATCTGGTCTGTGAGATAGCGCGTCTGCACAACCATTTGTTGAACCTGGTTTGTAAACAAAAACATAATTAAATTCTTGAAGTAATGCGTGCCAGTGCACTTGTCGACCGCTAAGAGTTTGTGGTTTCTTCCAGTATTCTAGGTTTGTATGGTCAGTCCAGATTTCAAATCTTTTGCGACCAATTAGATAATGTCGCCATTCTTCAAGTGCTCAAATGACGGCTAAAAGTTCTTTATCATAAATAGGGTAATTGCGCTTTGTGCTGTCAAAAGAGTGTGAGATGAAAGCCACAGGCCTCCAGTTACCATCATCGCATAAAGTAGAGAGCACCGCTCCCATGGCAATATCTGAGGCATCCTTTTCTATGCATATTTCTTGTTCTCGATTTGGATACGTGAGTAATGGTGCCATCGTGAACTTCTTTTTAAGCATATCAAATGCTAATTGTTGATCGGATCCCCACGTAAATGGAGCATCTTTCTTGGTAAGATCGTTTAGAGGGTGTGCGATATTAGCGAAACCTTCGATGAATCACCTATAATAATTACAGAGACCGAGGAAACCTTGGAGTTGTTTGAGGCGTGTTGGAACCAGCCAATCCATAACGCCTGCCACTTTTCCTTTTTGCATCTTGATCCCCTCTTTAGATACTACCATACCGAGGAAATCTACTTTGTCCTTTGAGAAGAAACACTTTTCAGGTTTTACGTAAAGGTCATTCTCACGTAAGCATCAAAGGACCTCTTTTACTACCTCTTCGTGCTCTTTGTCTGTTTTCCCCGATGTGAATATCATACAGTCGTCAATGTAAATAATGACTACGGCATACATGTCATTAAATATATCGTTCATCATTTGCTGAAATGTCGGAGGTGAGTTGGTCATTCCGAAATACATAACCGTGGGCTCGTATGCCCCAATGGGTGTTACAAAGGCACCTTTCCATTCGTCTCCTTCCTTTATCTGCACATTATTATAACTCCAACATAAATCAAGGGTTGTGAATCGATCAACTGTGGGATCAGGGGTAGAGGGTAGGAATTCTTGATGGTACCTTCATTTAAATAACGGTAGTCGATTACCATATGTTTTTTACCATCCTTTTTTGGAATAAAGAATACAGGGGACATCTGTGGAGATTTAGAAGGTTTAATATACCCTTTTTTAAGTTCCTTGTCCATGAATGTGCGAACTTCTTCCATTTTGGTATCCGAAAGAGGAATAACTTGTCCTTTCTTGGGTATGAAGTCTTCTTTGAGATCAACTGCATGATCTCATGGTTTCCTCAATGGCATTCTAGTGAATTCTTGTTCGGAGAAGACATCTAGAAAATCGTGGTAAGTTTCGGGTATTTTCTTCTTTAGTCCTTCCTCTATAGTACATAAGTTCGTAGTGGGTCTGAGTCCCATAATTTTACAATATTGAGTACAACGTGGAAAGTCTATAGTCTGATTGGTCCAATCGATGTTAGGATTGTGGCAGTAAAGCCAATCATATCCTATAATCATCCTATGAGTTCCCAGTTTAGAAATATAAGCGTCCAAAGTTTTGTAGTGTCCTGCTACTTCCACAATCAGGGTTACTGCATGTTGGACTTGTCCAATAGCTCCTTTAGAGCCATCCACATTATGTACCATGATTGGGTTTTGCAATTTGAAATAAGGAATACCATGCCGTTGTACGTAGTCCGAATCAATAAAGGTGTGGGATGCTCCTGAGTCCAAGAGAGATTTGAACTTGTAGCAGAGCCACTGGCCATTCTGCTGGCAATGTATGACGGTCTCAAGCGAGAACTCTCTGCTGAATGACAACGTCGTTGCACGATGCATAGTGATCTCGAGGGGTTTATAAATAGAAGATATTTTTTGTTGTTTATTAAGAGAATTAAGCATGTCATATTTAGACTCTGATGCCACGCTCAATTGAGACACTCTTACAGAGTTTGGAACAAGACTACATAATACAGAAGAAAAATCGGAAATAGGAAAATCTTTGTCCATACAATCTACATATTGTTCTTGTATCTGAATACCCTCGTCGTTCAAGTACTCTGTCCTTTTAAAGCCTCGGTGGCCCTGTGCCTGGCCTTGGCCTCAAACTTATCCCAGTAAAATGCTTCCGCTTCTTCTGAGATATAAGCCCTTTGTGCTGCTTGTGGTACTGGTGCAGCTGCTGGGGGAGTGGGGAGCGGTCGCTCCGAGTAGTGTTGGGTGACCTGCACCTGAGGATATGCCGCATACTCATATTCTGCGGTTGGCATGTAAGTGCCTGAGTTGTAGTCCCAAACCATTTGGCATTGTTGGGGGGGGGGCGCAATTGGCGGTGGTAAGGGTTCTTTAGGCAGTCGGATTTAATATGGTCTGGAAGCCTGCAGAGATAACATGTCCTGTTGTCAGGACGCGGATTGATAGATTGCGGGAGAGAAGGGACAGCTTGCTGTGCCCCAATCTTCATGGGTGCGCCTCACCCAGGCTGAGTCCCATAGGCAGTAAATTGTGGACGTGGAGGTCCGGGTGGAGGAGGGTAACGAGGGCTCGCTTGCTGGGGATAGCACGGGGGCCCTTGGGGAGTAAAACGACTTGTTGATGGTAGTCCCCTTTCGATCACCATCCTTTCGAAGATTCGGCCGACCTTTTGATATTCATCTTCTACCATGTGGTAATCGTCTTGACCCATTAGTGTCAGGGTCATACTTGCTCTTTCGTAAATCCTAAAATCTACGGCCTTTTTGAGCAATGTTACAGCATGGTAATCTTCAATATTTGCTTCTTTTCACAGAAGTTCAAACCTCTGCATGAACAGATCGATTGGGTGGCCGTTTTGTCAAAGGCCTTTGAGTTTCTTTAAGGACTCATGTGCCAGCACATCGATCCGGAAATAGTATTTGATCTCTTCTTGTATTTTCTGCCAAGATGGCCAAGCAGAGTCTCCTCTTTTCCCAGTTCTTACTCCTCTGTTGTCTCGAAGATCTTCATCCTCTTCGCCGTAATATTGTTCAAGGGTTATTTGGGCAAACCCTTCAGCCTTTCCTTCGAGACGTGATAGTACTGCTATACATCTCAGTTTGTCCGAGCTCCATTTCTGGGCTTCGGTCCAGAGGCGCAGTTTTATCCACCATGCGCGGAAGGTGGTTCTGTCTCCATTCCAGTTACCCAGATCAGCGATCTTCTTTGTGACCGAGGTCTTTTCTTTGTCGACATTTAGATCGGCGAGCCTTTGAATAAGATTGTCCAGATCCACCGACATACTTGATTACGGGTTTAAGGGTAAAGTAGGGGCGGAGGTAGCAGGTGAAGTAGTGGAGGCGACAGGTGGCAACAGCGAAAGGGTAGTGGTAAGTTCTAACTCTATCAATGCGAAGTTGGTATTTTTTCCTTGCTGGCATAGACCAGGCTTTTCTTCTTGTTTTTCTTTCAGAACCTTACTATGCACTATCTTCTAAGCACGTTCTGGGGTTCCTACAACTTGATCCTGCCGACCGCAGAGGGCTCAGATCTGTCCTGGTGACTGCGGCGACCGTGGACTTCCTTAAACAAAAACTAAAAATCCTTTTCCTCGTAACGTCGGACTGTACACTCAAGAGAGAGACGTGATGACTCTTGATATCGTACTATCCATGACGTCACAGGTAATCACGGAAACCTGGGTTCACTATTGTAGAACCAACGTACACTACCCTCGGCAACCAGAGTAGAAGTGGGGCTAGTGCACTATGCCCAATAGCAACTTTATCCTTACTTAGAACGCCGGACGAGCATATAAAACTAGCGTTTCGGCGGGTGCTATATCCATCACCGTCAAGTGGTGAAGACTAGAGAATCCCCTTAGCTCTGGGATCCGAGCGTTGTGTATGACAGTCGAATCCAAGTGTTATGACAATGATCATCCTCAACGATAAAGTCCACAAGGCTCAGGTCTATCTCGCAGCATACACAGCTACTGGCTCAAACGTGGGAATGAGGATGTGGGTCTCGTCTGATTAGCAGCAGCCTACAACGACCAAAGGTCAAGGCAATGACTATAGCTGAGAATCAAGTGGATTCGACTGGGATACCAGTCGTCAAAGTATCTACCTTTTATAAGTTACAGGATGGAGCACGGACCAAGCTATGCATGTGACTAATTACTATAGTAAAGTAAATGAGAGAAGCATTCGTGAGAGTGGGAAGACGGTAATGAATGTGGGAATTGATGAAGTGTGTGAACGAACGAAGATTAAAGACATGAGGTAAGTCACGTGATTAGGTTCTAGACTTTGTCATGTGATTGATTATGTAATAGTTCTCATGATCACGTGTTGTGGTCATGTGATTTTATAAGTGAAAGAATGAAGCGTAAAAGTTTGAAAATATTCATATTATAACAAGTATGGGTGGCGGAGGTATGGATGGGCAGGCTGTTGGTGAACACCATGGTGCGTTGTCTGCGGACGTGTCTGGTGGATGTGGAAATGGGTGGAGAGGGTACAGGAGAGGGGTCTCTTCAAGGGGAGGTGCTGATCGCATTGGAGTTGGGGGTGGTCCCATTGATGAGGGTGACGTTGGAGTCTGTGGACGTCAGTCTAGCTCCCTCTGTAGGGTTCGGATCAACTCTGTTAGCACCTCCACTTCAGTGGAGACTCTCAGGGGTGGGGATTGGGATGTTCTGACGGGAGCAGGGGTAGCTGGGAGCGGTTTCGTCGGCAAAGAGGAATGTGTTTCTTTGTTCTTCGGACATGGTCCTAAGGATGGGTTGGATGACATGTTCGAAATGATGTCCAAGGAGTAAGGTGACACAAAGGTCAAAGCCTTCGATATAGAGAAGGTCAAGAATATATTTCCAAACCTCAAGGAGAGTGGCGGCGATGTCAGAGAGGGCGGTGATTTGTGGGGAGTCTCGGGCATTCCCTGCGATGAGTTCCCATAAAGGGGAACCTGTCACGCTCCAGGGGGTCCTGGTGACCAGGGATCGAATGCGGGTGTAGGCTTGGAAGAGGAGAACAAGCTGTACAAGGGAGTTGTTGGAGTTAAAGAAGGAGTTTCATTCCAAGGCTCTAAGGACCTTGGCGTTCTCGAGAATGGATGCATAGAGGAGTCGTCAGGAAGTAGGAGGGAGTCTGCTGAGGCGACAAGTGAGAAATGCAAAGGACATCTACCACTGGTAGCGATAGGGGCAACCGTTAATATGACAGAAGCACTGGTGCTTGCTGGCGTGGGTGGGGATATCTAAGTCGGGGTATTGGACTTGTAGGCGAGCTTGGGTGAGAGCAGTCTGGACGCGGAAGATGGTGATCAGGAGAGAGGAGATATCTTGGGGCATTGAGACTCCATCAGAGTCAATGTTGTTTTTTATATTCTTGGAGCACCGCCTTGGCATTGCCTAGGTTAGACTCCACTTCCCAAGTCTGCTCGGAGGTGGTGTATCCCTTCCAGTGCACGAGGTATCACCTTTGTCCCAAAGTTCTCTGGTGATTGACGATGCTGTCCACTTCGTATTCTTCCTCACTTCCAACTAGTTCTGGTGGCAGGTGTATGAAGTTGGGTCCGTGTTCCATTGTTTTCCGATACGGAGAGAGTAGGGATGTGTGGAATACGTTATGGATCCTCCATTGGGCTGGCAACTTTAGTTGGTAGGTGATGGAGGACACCACTTGGGTGATTTCGAAGGGACCAGTTCTTTTAGGAGACAATTTTCTTGAAGGGACCTGTAGCTTCAGGTTCTTGGCTTCCAGCCAGACTTTGTCTCCAGTTTTCCATGGTTTGAAGCGAGAGAACGTTCTCTCCTTCATTCTTTGTTGGGCGATCATATGTGCTGCTTTGGCTTCTTTTTGTGCTTCATCAAGGGAGGTTATTCTTTGTTCTAGCACAGGGAGAAAGGTCTGTTCAAGAGGAGGGTAGGATCGTGGTTTGTATCCTATCATCAGACTAAAGGGGGGTTTTCCTGTAATGGAATGTGTGGCGGAGTTGTGTGCGAACTTGGCCATGGGTAGTAAGTCTAGCCATCGGTGGGGTTGTCCATCACAGAAAATTCTCAGGTAGGTTTCCAATTCTTGGTTGTAGCATTCTGTTTCTCCATCAGTTTGGAGATGGTAGGCAGTGGATAGCACTACGTCGTATTGGAGGAGCCTTGCGAGGTGAATGTGGATGCGAATTGCGGACCTCGGTCGGAGACTAATTTGTCATGCAATCCGAAGTGTTTGAACACATAATCGAAGAAAAGACGGGCTATACTGGCCATGTCAATTGTTTTTTAGCAAGGGGCGAGAATTACCCCCTTACTAAGCCCATGGTCGACCATGACCATGACAGAATCAGAACCATTTATGGGGGGTAGGTCGGTGATGAGGTCTACAGAAAGGTTCTGGAATGGGCGCGTGCCCTAGAAGGCAAGGGGGGTTACCGGGGGAACAGTAGGATGGGTTTGGACTTTGTTGGCTTGGCATATGGCACAGCCAGTGACAAATTTGCAGATGAAGGTAGATAATCCCGGCCACTAGTAGTTTTTAGAGAGGAGAGCAATGGTGCGTAAGTGGTCACTGTGTCCTCCTTCGGCAGAGGTATGGGCGGCAAGCGTGACGGCTTGACGGGCTGGTCCTGGAATATACAATCGTCCTTTAAAATATAACAGTCCATCATCAAAAGTCCAGTCGGTAGTATTAGAACGAGCAAAGAGTGGTTGTCCCTTTTTAATATTTTGGAGAGCGGAGAGGACTAGGGGGTCCATTGCAGAAGAATCTCTGCTTTTCTTTGCCAATGCCAGATCGATGCATCGTACTTGATGGTCGAAGGCATTGTCAGGGAGGATTTGCACGTCTTCATTGTCTTTTGAAGTGTCGACTTCGTCTTGTCAGGATAGGGTGTCGGCAGGTGCCATCTTGCTTCCAGGTAATGCGTGGTATGTGATGTCAAAGTCCTGTAGAAACAGGAGCCATCTGGCCTGTTGTCATGACAGCTTTTGAGGTTCTTTGAAATAGGTGAGGTTTTTGTGATCTGTTAATACAGTCATGGGATGGGGCGACCCAAGGAGATATTGTCGCCATTCCTCCAACCCCCGTATGACAGCCAGTAGTTCTCTGTCATATATATCGTAATTTCTCTTGGCCGGAGAGAAAGTCTATGAGAGATAGCCGCATGGTTGCATATCTCCATTGTCGTTGGTCTGCATTAGTACTGCGCCTGAGGCAGTCAAGGAAGCGTCAGTCATAAGTGTGAATGGTTTGTTGGTGTCAGGGAATGCCAGGACGGGTTTTCGTGTGAAAGCATTCTGCAGGCTTCGAAATGCCTTTTCTTGTGGTTCATCCCAATGTTATGTGGTCTTCTGCTTGGTGAGGTCCAGTAGGGGCTGTGCGATGTCTGAAAAGGAAGGGATAAACTTGCAGTAGAAGTTGCAGAAGCCTAGGAAGGACCATATGTCCTTCACGTTTCCTGGGTGGTGCCATTCTTGAATGGCCTTGAGTTTTATTGGATCCATCTGGACCCCATTCTTTTCAACAATCATTCCTAGGTATTCGACTTCCTCGGCGGAGAAGGTACACTTCTCAAGCTTGAGGTACACTTCATGCTGGCGGAAGCATTCCAGGATCTTCCAGGTCCTTTCATCAGGAATTGTTTGATCTGAGGAGTGGATCAGCAGATCATCCATATATATTAATTACCAACCATCCTTCTACGATATAATCTCCGAAGAGATCATCCATAAATGCCTGAAAAGTTGCCAGTGAGTTGCACATTCTGAAGAACATTATGTTTGGCTCGTAGAGCCTGAACGGGGTGAGAAATGCCACTTTCCATCGGTCCTCTGGTTTTATGAGCATGTTGTTATATCCCCAGCATATGTCGAATTTGGTGAAGATAGAGGATCCCTTCAGTTTATCAATGAGGTTGGAGATGAGAGGGAGGGAATATGTGTTCTTGATTGTGTGCTCGTTTAGGTACTGATAGTCTTGGCAGGGTCTTAACTTCCCGTCCTTTTTCTGGATGAAGAAAAAGGGGGCAGCTTGGGAAGATGTTGATGGAGATATCTTCCCTGTCTTGAGATGTTCGTCGATGAATTTTTGGCAAGCTTTTTGTTCTTCGGGATTTAGTGGGTAGGCTCATGCTCGCTTGGGTGTGAACATGTCTTTTAGGTCGATGGCATGGTCATAGGGTCTTGATGGTGGTAGTTTCATTGTGGTCTTCTCTGCGAAGACGTCCTCATATTCTTTAAAGGCTGGAGGTAGGGCCACTTCTTTCTTCTGTGCTTGTTGGGTGATTGCCGTAGATAGAGTTGCTCTTTTGATAATGAACTCTGGCACATCCCCGTGCGTGTTGAAGAACTTTGCCTGCTGTTTAGGCGACCAATGATGGAAGCTTTCATAGAGTCCGTCTTGTGTAACTCTGCTTCGTCGTATTCTAGATATCTTAGTAGGTATCGCTGTTCCAAGGTTCCTGGGGGGTCCCATGTATGAACCTGTATGATGACGGCGTGATTGTTACTCATCCGTCTTTCCAATCTATATCAGGGTCAACTGCCCTGAGCCATGAAAGTCCCAGAATGACTTCATTTTTGCTGCAGTTGAGGATGAAGAGGTCCCGCCGCTCTCACACTCCTCCATAGTCCAACATTATGTTGGTTTTCTGTTTGATGGTCCCTGATTGGTTCTGGATTCCATCTACATTCCAGGCTCGTATTGGTTGATTGAGCTTGTACACCGGTAGTGTTACGATTGACTCAGGGGGGTACCAAATTTCCTTAAACACCGACATTCCGACCCCATCCCTATGGGATGACCTCCTCTTCGATACGGGGGATTATTTCCCTGATGCCCTGTCGACCCCCAACCCCGAAGGCAATACCTTCTAGACTCCGACCATCAACACCACCAACAAGGCTGCACAATGGCGGTGGACACTGGATTCTGGCTGTACTTCATTTCCTTTCATTTTGTATTGTTGTATTTCACATCGGACAGCACCTTCTTGGCAGTGCTCTCTTGCACACTGCCTCATAGTTCCAATAATCCCCGATTCCATCTGAGATCCGACCTATTTCATATTTATAACCAGCCTGCCCTAAAACCCAGAATACTATATATAGAGGCGCTTCTATTCATGTAAATCCTTAACCTTGATATATACAATTCACCGTGTAAAAGTCAAAACACTATCAAAGTTCTGCCTCACTTCAATCTAGCACAAGATCTGGAAGCCATCTCCTCGATACTCTTGCTATTTGCAGTAATAGCAAGTGCAGTACTTTGTACCATCGCTCTTAGTAGGGCTCGCCCTCTATAAGCACAGTTGGCTCGCCATTCGTCCAAGTAGTGCCAGCCCACGTTCGGGCTTCTGCACAGTGAACTACATCTGCAGAGTAGCGACAAAGCCTTCTCTCGGCATATCGGAGTCGACGCCCTCCGAACCACGAAATTGGAGAACTGGGAAGGTGCCGGTTGTAGATCAATAAGGGTTACACGGTCACGTGTCACGGGTTACGCAGGTCGCATAACAGGTAGTCTCATATCTTGTACTGCTTTTCTTGATATAAAGCATCCGGTTGCCCCACTGTCAATGAGAGCATTTGTTCCAACGATTTTGCCATCCTGCTTCCAGATCAAGAGAGGAATGCGAATAGAATTACTCTTTGCTCCAGAAATAAATACAGGGGCTATCATAAAGGAGGGAAGTGACGTTGGTCTGCTCCCTCCCTTAAAAAATGCATCTTCGGGAGCCTAAATAGATTAATGGGTGCTGCAGGATTTTGATCTAATGAGATGACGTTCACAGACTCCTCCCATTCTTCTGCGACTTCTTCATGTGTCTCCTCCAGTGGGAGCCCTTGCTCATCAAGCCCCGTGTCGAAGGCCGCCTTGAGCGTTCTGAGAACTGTGTCTCGGCTACTACTCCTGGACACCTCAGCGAGGTACTGGTCCAGCGAGTCCTGTTGTCATGGGGTGGGGGATGTGGTGACGACCCTAGTTTGTGCCATTGGCTTCTTTGCTGGTCTGTACCCAGGGTGTTTCCTTGTAGAACACCCTTGTTTGTTGCAGATAAAGCACCATTGCTCTCTCATTCTTTTGGCTCATTCAGTAGGAGAGAGCGTGATCTGGTCAACGTCCATTGCATTGGGATCTTTATGTCTTCCTCCTCCTCCTCCATACGTGGGCTTTGGTCCTCATTTCATTGCCTTGATCCTTGCATAGCCAGCATTGATGGTGGCGGCTTTCATGTAGATGTCTTCCATGGTGAAGTGTGGCTTAGTGAGTATGTTGGACTGGGCGAGTTGCTTGGCGATTTTCTCGTTGACTCCTCATAAGAACCATTCTAGGAGGGCTTTCATGTCTCGTACTTCCGACCTTATGGCCAGTAGGGAGAACTGAGATACGAATTTGTCGAAATTTCCCCCTAGTCTTTGTTCGAGGCTGGTGAGCTTTATGTCAGCATTGTCGGCATTGTTGTATGGGCAGAAGGAGACTGTGAAGGCCTCCTTTATCTTTTCATAAGTTTTCTCTGAATTGGGCACATCGTCATCGATTAGCTTGGTGAGCCAAGCTTCTGAGAATCCCTTTCCTTTCCTCTTTGACATCCTATTCAGTGGCGTGTGCTTCTTGACTTTTACTGGCATGTTGTCATGAAGGGCGAAATACCCTTCCATTGCTAAGAGCCATCTCTTAGCATCTTCGCTTTCTCCATTCCATTCTTCGGGTAGCGCTGCTTTATATTCAACCATGTCATCTTCGTCATCACTTTCTGGGCGATCCGGGAGATCTGCAAGTAGGTCTTCTTGGGGATCTACGTTGATCGGTTCTGGTTCCGAGGGTGGCAGAGTGGTGGGATCTTCCGATGGGGTCGTGGATTGAGAGCAGAGACCACCGGGTAAACCTAGAGTTCGAGATGGACGGGGAGATGAACGGTCTCAAGGGTCTTGGTAGTGATAGTCTCGTGGTTCTCGAGATGATCCGATTCTTCTGGAGGAAGACGTCTCTGTCGAATCTGAAGCACGTGTTGGTGTGGCCTCTTCTTCTTCTGAGGACGGTGGGTCCTGTCCTAAGAGGGCGAAGAGGTTGATTCGTTGAATGGTGGTAAGAGAGTGTCTACACCTGTAGACCCAAGGGTTGCCTTAGGCTTGATAGCACTAAGGGTCCGGTAAACCTTGATATTTTGTTATGCTACCAGTGTAACTGTTGACATGTGACTGTGTAATCCTTCTTGATCTACAACCAGCACCTTCCCAGTTCCCTAATTGCGTGGTCCAGAGGGCGTCAACTCTGATATGCCGAGGGAAGGCTTTTGTTGCTACTCCACAGATGTAGCTCACTGTGTAGAAACCCGAATGTGGACTGATGCTACTTGGACAAACGGCGAGCCGACCATGCTTATAGAGGGCAAGTCCTGCTAAGAGTGATGATACAAAGTACTGCGCTTACTATTACTGCAAATAGCAAGACGAGCAAGGAGATGGCTTCCAGATCTGAGCGAGATCGAAGCAAGGCAGAACTTTGATGGTATTTGACTTTACATGGAAGATTGTGTAAATCAAGGTTAGGAATTTACATGAAAGAAGTGTTGATATATATAGTACTCGAGGCTTCAAGGCAGGCTGGATATAAATACTAAATATGGAGGAGAGATTGGATCTTTAGATGGGATCGGGGAATATAGGAACTATGAGGCAGTGTATGAGAGAGCACTGCTGAGGAGATGCTGTCCGATGTGAAATACAACGATATGAAATAGAAGGAAATGAAAGACACAGCTTGAGTGTAGTGTCCACTGCCTTGCACAGCCTTGTCGGCAGTGTTGATAGTCGGACTCTCTCTAGAAGGCATTGCCTTCAGAGTTGGGGGTCAACGGGGTGTTTGGAAACTGATCCCCCGTGTCAAAGAAAAGGTCATCCCATAGGAATGGGATTGGAATATCAGTGTTCAAGGAAATTTGGTCCCCCCCTTGGTCAATTGTAACAGTGGTGACTTACATCTCTGAGTGACTTGTGATCTTGGGCCTTCTTTAACTTCAATACACCTGATTTGGATTTGCTAAGTAGGTTACAGCACAAGTTGGCACATTGGCCAAAATGATAGAGATGACAGGACTGAGGGGCCTAATGTTATACGACCTGCATAACCCATGACACGTGACTGTGTAATTCTTATTGATCTACAACCGGCCACCTTCCCTTGTTTCCTGATTAGATCCTGGTCCGGAGGGCGTCGACTCCGATATGCCGGGGGAAGGCTTTGTTGCTACTCCACAGATGTAGCTCACTGTGCAGAAGCCTGAAACGTGGGCTGACGCTACTTGGACAAACGGCGAGCCAACCGTGCTTATAGAGGATGAGCCCTGCTAAGAGCGAGGGTACAAAGTACCGCACTTGCTATTACTGCAAATAGCAAGAGTATCGAGGAGATGGCTTCTAGATCTAGACAAGATCGAAGCGAAGCGGAACTTTGATGGTGATTGACTTTACACGGTGAATTGTGTATATCAAGATTAAGGATTTACATGAAGGAAGCGTCCCTATATATAGTACTTAGGACTTTAGGGCAGGTTGGTTATAAATACTAAATATGGAGGGGAAAGATCGGATCTCAGATGGGATCGGGGAGTGTAGGAACTATGAGGCAGTGTACAATAGAGCACTGCCGAGGAGATGCTGTCTGATGTGAAATACTATTATATGAAATAGAAGGAAATGGAACACAGCCGGAATCCAGTGTCCACTGCCGTTGCGCAGCCTTGTTGGCAGTGTTGATGGTCAGGGTTCAGAAGGCATTGCCTTCATTGTTGGGGGTCAAAGGGGCGTCGTGAAAGTAATCCCCCACATCGTACATGAGGTCGTCCCACAGAGAAGTAGAGGGGATGTCTGTTTGGAGGGAAAAAGAGGTATCCCCCGGGTCAATCGTAACACCGAAAGGGGTTGTCTTCTCATCCATCACCGATCTAGTGGATGGGCAGGTAAACTGGCTCCATTGGTGGGCACTCATTTCATGGTTGAGAATACCATGCTCAAAGGGTGCAATGCCAAAACACTTCACTAAATGATTGAATGGGACTTGAAGGTACCTTCTCAAATCAGCAAGAATGGCCAACTGGCCTACACCTAGATCACCTGTGTGATAAGCAGATTGTGAGGTGTGGCAAATAAATTGGATGATATCTGGCAGTAGTTGCCATGACTTCTGTCACAGTGTATGAAGGGAAGCATCTTCCACCTTAACCTGAGTCAAGTCGCAATAGCAATAACACACCGCTTCAGGACAAAGTTGTGGGTATTTAGCACCAATGCAATTATGGTTCCACTTCTAAATGGAGGTGAAATATTGAAACCATCACTACAAGATCCAACCTCTGTCAGTAACTTACATTCATGCCTTGCAGATGTGTGCAAAGGCCGAGTTGGACGCAGCTGCATCTCTGGAGGAGTGGTGGGGAAGCTCGATGTTGTGATGAATGAGCCCACCTGTGGAGATTGACCAGGGAGATTGGAGCATGACAACCCCAAGTGCACAGACTTGGCAGGAAGGATGGATCCCTTCATGTTTTCTCTTTGCTTCAACCTCACGGAGGCAGCATGTCACCCACCTAATTGCACACCTAACCACATGCCCAGCTGATAGGGGCATGGATTAGTGTACAAGCACACCTCAAGTGCTTCTTAGGGGTGTTGGGCCCTCAGCTGGGCAGGCAGCCTGGCAGAAAATTCAGTCAGTGTCCAGAACATATCCTCCAAGGTCAGAGAAGACAGAAATGAATAAATTACTCAATAATTGCAGAAACAACATACTTGTGGCTTCATGGGCGGTCAAGCATGCCCCAGGATTGTTTGGTTACTGGCAACTCACCTCCAGTAGGCGGGCGGGAGTAATTGGGCAGGTGGCAGGAAAGTTGCCCAAGATTGAAAAAGATAGAAAATGTGACAGAAACATTTTACCCACCAAAATAAAGGGTGCAGGGCTCATGCTATTTGGGGGATGCGCTGGAATACACTAGGTGTGAGCTGTTCTATCAGGCAGGCAATTTGGCTGGCGGATTATATAACCTGCCATGGGCCCCCTCCCAGGGTGGATGCATCCTCCATTGGGCCCACTCATTAGTGTCTTTCCAAATGCCAGGGTTTCACCAAGCCTTTGCCTACCTGCCTGGCATGTTACTTGCATTTTCAGGTGAGGTGTCAGAGCATGGGATGGTGGAGGTTTGATGGGGATCATGCCAGGCTGAAAATTTATGAAGCGCTCAACATTTCTGTCACTTCACCCGACAGCCACCTTTGCTGCTGCCAACACCAGGCTCCAGCCAAGTGTGACCAAACTAGCAAAGTATTTCAATTTAGCTACAGTATACAAAATATGGCCAGGCATTATTCCACCCTTGACAGTTTATCTTTCATTGCTGGGTCATAGATGGACATTTTGCTGTCCAGAAGATGGCTGATATTCACCCACCACATCCTTGCAAGCTGCATGTCCTCTTTCATTGCCTGCAGCTAGCTCCAGTTCTCCTCCAACTGACGAATTAAGTCCTGCTCCATCACATCCAGCATGCAGGCTTTCCTCTCATCCAATGGGGACCGATCTACTGGCCAAATTCCCTGAGCCTTATTAGCACTGCTTTTAATGAAAATGGTCACTCCAATGCCTGGAAGTATCAGTTAGCCCAGAGGCCGAAATCCCTTATATCACTCTCTATTTCTTCCCCCAATTCTTTCAACCACCATGAGCAGTCAAAATTCCCTGCCTTCTCGATGCTCCAGCTGGGCAAATACAATGGAATGCCATCTATGAGGCAATACATATGATGATCAAATGCCATGAGATTATCCTGCAGTTGCCGCATGTTGTTGATGTTCTTATGGTATAATGCCTAGCAGGCAGGCACAACAACAGGCACTGTGACTCTGGTGGCATATGCTTGCTGAAGGAGATGCAGAACATCCTTTGGAGTGGGTGTGTTTAGTGGGCGATAAAGACAGTGGATGGAGCACTTACAAACTCACGCTGAAGGCACCTTTGCCAATTGACAGGCCAAAAAGAAGGCACGGTTTGCTTGAGTTGAGCTGCCACCACTTCTATGTGACAAGCTGAATAGTAGAGCAGCCTATGTAAGGTGCTTTGCAGGAATTTGGGCATGCTGATGGTTATTTTGGCTCAATGCATGTTGGTAGCAGGGAGAAAAAAGAAATTCCAGCCCAACCGTCACCTGCAGCTTTTATGTTAAAGGGGCAGAGTTATTATCGGTGGCAGACTCAGAGTCCACTCTGCCAGATTCCATGGGAGGAGATTGCTACATTTCAACATTGCCTGCTGAAATGACCTGGCCTTACTGGAAGGCAACAAGTTCAATCAAGAGATAACAAGCAAGGGTGAATCAAGTAGCTCCTTGTAGTCAACCAGTAAGACTGGGGAAATAACCAAGAGGACAAGACTGAGGTCCTCTGGCAGCGACTTGGGCCTTTATATATTGTCTAGGGGTTTACACTTGTATACACTAGATCTAACGATATACTATGGTACATGCATGATTGGTGAGGCAAACATGAGGGAAACATGTGTATCAGTACAGCCATGGAATGGAAGAGAAGCATAGCATGAGGAGTGCATGAGGTGAGTGAGTCATAGATAAAGGCATGAGGTGAACATGTGTTTGTCTAGACTAACATGTGTAATCCTGTAGGCAAGCATGAGGTGATCTAGACTTTGGATGATTCATGGTGAATGGCATGAGGATGGCATGAGGCTGATGGGTCTAGATCTCTGCATGGACTTGAGCATTTGGTAGGTTCGGGTTATAGGGGTAAAAGATAGGGGCTAAATGCGAAAGTCAATATATAAAATGAGGAAAAATAGTAGAAATAAAGGGAAAAATAATGTGGTCTGTAACACCTGCATGGATCAGCTAAGGCCAGTGGGTGGGCAGGCTCTGAAGCAAACCTGCTACTTTCTACATTCCCAGCAGGAGATCAAAAACTTCCCTTTTAAATTCACAACACCCAACAATAAACCTGGCTTCCTGGCAGTATATGATACATAAGCTTTAGGAGACTTTGAGTCAGGTCAACAGCCACTTTGTGAGATCAAGCCATGCACTGAAAGCTGCAGATGCCCAATTGTCATTCTTGATGGGAAAATATGGTGCTCCTAGCCCCTAAAAAATCAATACTGCTCAGTATTCAAAATATGCAGAATGCCATCATTGGGCATGCACGATTTTTTTCAGACCTTGGACAGGGGGAAAAGCAGGCAGTACACATGCGAGATGCTACAAAGTACTAATAGAGCAGCCTATTCAGCATCAACCGGGCTGAGGAGTTGGTCAGCCAGGCACCTGACCATCTAGTAGTCTATGAAATTTTTTTTTTTTTTTTAATTCTAGTCCTATGAGGTGGAGGCCTCTGGCTGGACAGTTCTTGTGGGGGAAATGCATGGGTGTGTCTATGTGAGGTGGAGGAGTTTCAGTCACCATCTCTAAGAGTATTGCAGTTGTTTCAGTCACACAGTGTAAGTAGCAGCACAGTGATGAGATATGTAAATGTAAATATAAACATAAATGAGGGATGAAACAATGATAAGGGGTAGAACAGTACTTGGGAGGTGTGCGTTTCTCAGCTTCCATCCCTGTTTTTTAGAAGGAGTGAGGTTGCCAAACATGTCTGTTAGATGACTGGTTGTGTGTAGGTACTGTAGAGTGTGTTTGACGCATTTGGGGTCACTAAAAAGTGCTGCCAGATCTCTTGCCTTCTTCTTTACCCCCCCTCTGACCAAGATTTTTGCAGTTTGTAGCAGGGGCAGTTTAATACTTCTGACAACATGCCTGCCCACATGCTCGCAGTTTACTCTAGCCATGTTCCACTGCCACCATATGCTGTGTAATGCTCTTTTCCAACACTACATTATTCTTGCTACTCACTGCCTGAATCTCCCCATTCTTTACATCCAAGGTCGTTTGCCCAGATATCCTGCGATCTACCATATCTGTGCTTTCTTTCCACGTTCCTTTACATGAAACACATTGACCACCTGCTCGCTTCTTTTCTATCCTCAGGCTCAGTAGTCATGTGACATGTTTCATTTACCTACTGCTTAGAAACTTGATTGGTAGTATTATAATTTGTGCAAAAAAAAAAACAGCCTCATATTGAAAAAAAGAAATTCATGCTATTTTACTAATGGTGGCCTGGATAGTACTACATCCAGATGAGCCTGAGGAGATTGGGGCAGTGGACGCATCAAGTGGCAAGATGACCATGATGCACAGCATTGCAGGTGGGTCAACACTGCCCACCCTTATGCTCATGGGTCCCAAACGACATGGCCCCAAAAAGGCATGGCTCTTACTGCCCAAACTTGCATATACTGTCTCCCCCTGTTGGACAACATGCAATAGCTGGGTAGGGTATAGTGCGCTGGGTCTGGGATTGCAGAGTAAGGGCAAGGGTGAGCTCACTGTCCCACCTAGCCATCCAAATGAGGAGGGACAGGGGCAAGTGAAGGAGAGGGAGAGGGAGAGGCAAGGGCAAGAATGACCACCTAATGTAGGTGGCAGTTGTTCCTGTAGGGTGAGGCTAGAGGAAGGGTGAGGAAGAATAGGGAATAGCATGGATATACCCCCCTCTGTATCCACATCTGCAACTGTCGCAGGACAGGTCTTCTTCGCAATCATGAACAGGAGTGCAAGCATTCATTGAGAACATGTTGGATGTGGCAAGCTTGTGTGGGCCCATGGTCTGAGTCAATAGCATTATCATCTAACTCATTTTTGCCCTCTGCCCTTACTGTAACATATATCAGAGACAACTCATTACCATGCACCTCAGTCCATTGCCTCACGAACAGTGATGGCAAATAGTACAAGTTGCAAATTCTCTCCTTGCAGTAAAGGTGGGTGAGATGCTTCACAGACACCACACTACTAGCACAGAATCATCATTGATTTGTGAGTCCATCACTTCATATCAGGCATTTATCTAGATTTTCCCATACATCTGCACAAAGTACAATCAAAATGAATGGTATCTTTAACAAGCAGATTTGTGCCTGGAGTATGTATGTCATTTTGCACTAATATGATGCACCATATGCAGCATACTACATTGCATGATTTCCACAAATAGTTTGATCATTCTTTGGCACATTTTCACATTTTAATGGCAAATGCAATTCATTGTTATGTGCTGCATTGCTTACTTTGTGCAAATAGTTTAGTTGTTGTGCGGCACATTTCAATATTTTAACCACACATGGTATGTGGCATACCATGCATGATTAAAATGTTGAAATGTGCCACACAATGACCAAACTATTTGTGCAAAGTAAGCAATATGGCACATAATGATGAATTGCACTTGCCATTAAAATGTGAAAATGCGCCAAAGAATGATCAAACTATTTGCAGAAATCACACAATGTAGTACACTGCATATGGTACATCATATTAGTGCAAAATGACATACATACTCCAGGCACAAATCTGCTCTTTAAAGATGTGCACTGATCTCACAATTATAGTACAGTGTACATCATACATCATACTAGCACAAAATGTCATACATACTCCAGGTGCAAATCTGCTCGTTAAAAATATGTGCTAATGTCACAAATCTTCTAACCATATGGCAGGCCTAACCTTGACTAATTAAGAAAATAGAGTAGTATGAATTGTATTATTGGTCCAATGGATGCTGCAACTTTGTCAACCAGTCAAGTTTTGAGATTGCTTGCAAGCTTGTCTTTGATTTTTTCCAATATATGATCAGCAAGCTTTTCTTTGGAAAACATGGATTGTTGTGATGTTTGACATCCATGTTCTTCCTTTTGTAATTTTTTGCTTAATTGACCAGACTTGGGCAGGTTTGCAAATTGGGTAGAATTAGTGAACATGTATGCTAATCCAAGGCCACCAGGTATTGTGTGCATGATGATTTGCCATTTTTTGCTTGCATTCAAAAAATGTGGAAGAAGATCCTCTGCAGCACTGATTAATGCATTAGGACTCAATCCATAAATGTGATTCTCTGTTGCTTGTGAATGACCCGCTTGGAGTGCATCCACAGTATCATGTTCATCCAAGTCAAGAAGTTCCTCAGTATAGTTGGCTAGCTTGGATTTGAATGTAATACTGATGTAACACCATGGATTGACAGTCAACTTGCAGCCAACATGAGAAAGACTGGCATGTGCCATGATATGGCTGAGGTTGTCTGTGGTGAAAAGCTTGTCGACATTGACAAACATTAGGCTGCAATAAAGCATAGTCAAGTCTTGATCGTTTGGATGGCATATATGAATGATGAGTTCAGTGAATGGACAAGCAAGTGCAAGGGATTGGATGATGTTCTCATTGGTGATGCCATCTAGGGAGTGGGGAATAAGTTTGTCCTGGCCAGTCATAGCACCCGTTTTGCTGTAGTGATGAAGAATAGCGACATGTTTGCTCATTATAACAAGGTTGCGCAGTGGCCGATGCTTGGTATTGCAGAATGTCATGGGTGTGAGTTCTGTGCCACGACCTGGTGCTCCACTAAGCATTTCACATTGCATCAACAGGTGTAATTGAAATTCTGCATAATCTCGCAACCATTGCAAAAGAGCACCACAATTCCAGATCATCTGGCCATCTCTGATAACTCCAAAGGTATTTTGCAATTCAGTCATGAATGCTTCTCCCAAGGCATCCTGGTTGTTGAATGAGGCAGAATTGCATGGATCTGTAAGAAAAGAGTAACCCACAGTATGATTTGCTAGATCATCTGCAAGATGATCATAGTCAAGGCATATGTTGACTCTTTTCAACACCTTCTTCTCCCAAAGCTCCACAATCTTGTTTTCACTTTTGGTAAACATTGTCCATAGTTGATGCAAGCAAATTTTGTCTCCTCTGTAAAGCAACTCCTTACACTTTGATTGATCTGTCCACCAAATACGAGGCATGCTCATTATTTGTAATGCCATTACAGATGCTTGATGCTAAAGATAGCAGATATGACCGAAGACAGAATTTGTGTTTTCGGTAAACCATGGAAGGAGAGAGTTGCAGGCATTGTTGTCATTACCATCAAAGCATTCCAGGAACTGATGTCTGATCTCCTTCAAGCATGTCAAGCATATGTAGTATTGAAATTTGGCTAGATGGCCCATGACAGCATGTGGCTTTTCATGTCCACCATTGTTATCCAATATGATGAGAGCAAGAAGGTGTTCTGTAGGACAGGGAAGTAGATTGTCTAGTGTTTTCCTCCACTTTGTCAACCAAAGTGCACAGAATATGAGATGCATAGCTTGGGAAGTATTTGCACTATTTGTCAATACAATTTCCAATGCAGTGATTTGAGTTTGCAAAGTGAGTGGCAATGGAATGTGATAGTGATCTTGTAATGATCCCTGAAGAAGAAAACACAGAAGAGCAATGACAGGTTGAATATATT
>JBBPNO010000145.1:0-48620 GCA_038090915.1 Boletus eberwhitei
AAGGTCGAAACTCGATATCCAGCAGCTAAGGCTACTACCGCCTCTCAAGCTTGCGTCGCAGGTGGTATATATGTCATTCTGTCAACTTGAAGATACATTCCTAGGAAATCCACAAACAGCACTATCGGTATAAATGATCACATTTTCCCCACAAAGGTGACCAAGCCCATCGTCACCCGTTTAGTGGCCTGAGAGGTACTGGACGAGGAGGCTATCTTTGGTGGCGTTCATATACGTGAAAAGTGTCTTGTTCCCACTCAAATTCTGCACAATCTCAAGGTTGGTAGTAGCATTAAGCAGGTTGAGGTGCTTGCTGGGGCCAGCGGCAGTAGCGTCAGTGAAGGTCGCGATGCCAAAGTCCGCGAGGGTAAGAGCCTGATTCCGCATGTGGACTCCTGTGATCCACCGGGCTTCCGTCCCGCAAATGCGAGGTCCGGAAACTTTTTCTTCCTTTGCGACAGACTTGCCAGTGGTCTGATTCTTAAAGACCGCTGTGTATGAGTCCTGACCGGGACTTGTCCCAAAGTCCGCGGTGACCGTGACCGTGAGAACGTCATGGGCATTGATGGGGTAATCAGGGACCGAAACGTATGCAGATTGCTCAGCTTGAAGATTGTACCAAGCTGTTCGAAGCACGAATATGCGATGAAAACCACTGTGGACTGAAAATCTGATGTCTCACCATTATACGAGACCATTCCATTTTCGAAGAGGCCGTCGATACCAGCCCAGAATCCATTCTCGCAGGTGAAACCGTCTAAACCAACCCACATAGAGAAACCACAAGTATGGTTAATACCGCTGCCGCCTGAAAGGGGGGGGACGGTGAAGGAAGCAGTGACAGAGGTGATTCCCTGTCGGCCAAAAAAAAAAAAATTCAAACATGATCGTGGACCATGCGGATGATACGCACGTGAGAATCACTAGAATTGGTCACGACAATGCCAGCCCACTGACCGTTCGGATATTCTTGAACATCGCGAGCAAATGACGCGACACTGTTGACGGGCTGGTGATTCTCCTGACGGCGAGCAAGGCGAGCTTGCTGAGAGGAAGGAGCAGCCAGAGCTGCGGAGGCGAGCAAAAGGTTGCTAAGGACGAATTTGGACACCATGATGTAGATGATGGAGCTGTGAATTGTCGATACTGAGAGACAGAGAGAGCATCCTGCAACCTTTATACGCTCGGCACACCTCTTGATGTTCTCCCTGGGGATCAGATGGTTTCCTCATCTGTTCCTTGACTTGTCCACCTGTCACCGATAAAACATGTTTGCAATGTCCACCATGTGCTTGCACCTTCGTTTTAGATTGACTTATCGGTCTTTATGGGAAATCTAAAAGCTGAAGCACCAGTCCGGGGACGGGTCACTCGGGTGGGTTATCTGGGCAGCTCCGAAAGGTTACCAAAGAAATACCGTAAACATCGCTGGGTCAGCACATGGATACTGGATGTACTAGCCGTGCTTGGAGACGTTTCATGGCATACGTTTGGGCCGTACCCAGTGCCACTGTCGGCGCAGAATGTGTGATGTGGCACTGTTCAACATGCTAATCGATCGACGTGCATGCCATGAAGTGGTCACTATAGATGTTTCAAAGTTCTGCTGGCTTCGGTGCCATCATGGGGCAGGCCAGAACATGGCACGGATGACAAGGTTCTTGCACCTGTCTGAGTTGACCATCGCGCTGGAATCAACAACTTATCTGATAGGCAGTATTGTGTTAGAGATACCTATGCAACCGCTCCTGTTTCGAAAATCCTCAAGGGAGACGACTAGAAGCCCCTAGCGATGTCGTATGCACTATCCTGAAATTGAAACTGAATATCAGAAACCTTTGATACAGGAACTATTCTGCCGGCGTGAGATTAGATTACAGTAACCTTGCCGCGTTGGATCACGAGGTTCTCCGACAGATTTCCTTACCCCGTCATCCCTACCGCGAGGAGTGGCATTTTGAATGTGAGGCGGCTCCTCAGCCCGATAGCACGTCATACTATAACTTTATTCGTTTCACACCCTTGAATAAACGAGAATAGTATCACATGCATTGCTCACCCAATACATCCTAGTACCGTGTGAGGCGTGTGTTCACACCTCGAACGATGAAAGAACAGAAGGAAATGGCGTAATGTAGGCCTAGCATCTGAAAAAAGAAAAAGGAAAAAAGGCGTTTACGATAGGAAATCGATGAGAGTAGTAGCCAATCGGGATGAAGACTCGGAGGCACTACTTGACGCATTACAGTAAGTAAGGGGGACCAGCCAACATGGACGCAAATGTCCCCCGATACGTGGAGCAAGGGGTAACATGCGGGTTAGTTACATGAGCACACAGTGCTGACCGTATAACTGCAGCCCAACACACTAGGCTAGGCGATGTAGTATTCCTGGTGGGTGGATATATCTGGAATCTGAATGTCAAGTGGGCCAGCGGCCCTAAAGTTAACTGTGAGCACCCACATAGAACCGCTGTGTCCCGGTGGCGAGTTTACTCACATGGGCAGTCAGATTAATCAAACCTCGTCATTGATCACACGAATTTAGGGTTCCGCACGGGTATGGGTGACACCGCGGTGTTTGATGAACGGGTTTGGAGGGTACGGGTACGGGTTGGGCTAACAGGACCCGCTTGCACACCGTGGGGTTTCACCGCGGGTTGGCGGTGTTCTGCGGGTTTGACTAGGGAGTTAGGGGTGTAGAGACTCCTGTATCAATTCGTGACGAATTGATACAGGAGTCTCACTCGGAAGGGTTGTCAAATATTAGTAAGAGCCCACTGGCATGCGTGACATGGCGAGGAACCTTGGACCGGTTTGTTGAACTGTCTGTGTCGACGTTGGGCAGTATCAGATGGGTCCAAAAAGATTCGCAAGCTTGCGTCGCAGGTGATACATAGCGTGTCATTCTGTCAAGATACATACCTAGGAAATCCACAAACAACACTATTGATCACAATTCGCTGCCACTCAGTTGCTGGTTTCCCCACAAAAAGCTACCACCGGCCCGTCACCTGTTTAGACGTACTGGATGGTGGCGGTTTCTCCGTTTGTAGAGACGGACGTGAGAACTTCGCCGTTCTGCTCAATGTCGAGAAGGGTAGCACCAGACGGGGTGTAGGTGGTGCCACTGGGGCCAGAGCCAGTAGCGCTAGTGAAGGTCACGGTGCCAAAGTCAGCGAAGGGAACAAGGCTACCGTTCTCCTCAAAGTCTTCGACAATCCACTCAGCATTCTCCTCGCAGAGAGCATAAGAAGAGGTGAGTTCCTGTGTGACAGTCTGGCCAGTGGTCTGATTCTCAATGACCGCTGTACCAGAAGTCGTAGAGGAAGCAGTGACGGTGGTCGTGATAACGTCACCAGCATTGATGCTGATGCCAGAGAAGTCGTAGGCATAATCAGGGTACCACTCGTACCAAGCTGTTCAATGCACAAATGATGAAAACTAATTCGGACCGGAAGTCCGACGTCTCTCACCATCGTACGAGACCTCTCCATTAGTGATCGTGAAGTCGACACCAGTCTGGAGGATAGCGTTCTGGCAAGTGTCACCGTCGATACCAACCCAAGCAGAGGCAGCACCGTTATTGCCCGAAGGAGTGGGGACGGTGAAGGTACCAGTGACAGTGGTGAAAGTTCCCTGTGGGCCCCCAAAAAATTTAAGATCCAACATGATTGTGGACCATGGTGATGATACGAACGTAATTCTCAGCCCAGACAGCACCAGCCCAGTTGCTGCTGTACTGTACGTTGGAGGTAGCGCCAGCGGGCGACGCAACATAGTTGACGGGTTGTGACTGGCGATTCTCGCGACGGCGAGCAAGGCGAGCCCCCAGCCGAGAGGAAGGAACAGCCAGAGCTGCAGAGGCGAGCAACAAAAGGTTGCTGAAAAGGGCGAACTTGGAAACCATGGTGTGGATGACGAAAACTGCGGATTGTCGATACAACGAGAACCCGAGGTAGAGAGACAAAGCATCCTACAACCTTTATACGCTCGGCACACCTCCTGATGTTCTCATGAAATGACATTGTTAGGTATGTTCCGCCTGAGGAATCAGATGGTTTCCTGTGCATCAACCCGTTCTGTTCTTGTCCCTGTGCACCTGTTACCGATAAAACATGTTCGTGATGTCCACCGCATGCCTCCATCTTCGCCGCATGGAAAAATCAAAAGCTGAGACATCAAAAATTGGTGCTTACAATGAGAAATTTATAAGAGATAGCCAATCGGGGTGAAGACTCGGAGGCACTTTGCTGCAAATAAACCGACTGGACGTTAAAGGGGACCACCCCGCACGGAAGCAGAAACCTCACCTTCTATCGGTATTCCACCGACGCGTAGAGCAAGCCGTAAAATGCGATAAGCCACCAGGCGAGTACACAGTTCTGGCCGCAAAACACCACAAAGGTGCATCTCAGCGCGTGTAGGGCGATGTATCCTTGGTGGGTTGATGTATCTAGATGTAAAGTTCAGTCACGGCCAGCGGCTCCAGCTGTGAGCACAGATATAGAATTGCTGCGGCCCGGTGGCGAGTTCACTCACATGGACAATAAAAACTCTGTTGTGGATCACACGAGGGCAAGAGTCCAAACTTGGGAGGCTTGCAAAATATAGAGCATGAGTGACTTGGCGAGGAATGGGCTGGTTTACGTAGTGGCCCATGTGCAAGATAGGCGTTTGATGCCGCCAAGCTGCCAAGGTGAACATCGGGTCCGCTGGCGCGACTTGAAGTATTCGAGGTGCATGAGGGGGTGCAACGAGGTGTTCTGATGTAATGCCTGCACAAATGCAGCACAATTGGGCTATCACTGCGGTACAGCTGGTAGTCCTGAAGACCTGATGAGTCCTGAGCAGTGGCAGTAACACTCATGCTACCAGTGCAGCGATGTGATTGCGGAGTTGTCTAATCCTACGGTTGATCCCTCTAGTGACGGTAGGCACTGTTGTCGTGCGAGCGTGTTCCACGTATACTACAACCTGTGAGCATCGGGACTCACTCCTATCTCCACACCTTTGCTCTCAAAGACTACAGCACATGCTACCTCCCCACATGACCAACGGTGTGCACAGCGACCAAGGGGACGGGGACGGCCCGCGCAGGAAGCACACTCGTGATATCATGATGTGTCCTCCTTTATTCGCTTCCTTTCTGCTCTCTTGCCATGTCGAGGACCTTCTCTACCAACACCACGGCTTTCTCCCCGCTTTCGTTTCTTCACCTTTTCAAGTCGTTCTGCCTCTTCTTTGGCGCGCTTCGCTTTCTGGGTCGCCTGGGCCTCATCCGTGAGCCTCGCAAGATGCTTAAACCCATCTTCTTCACTCTCATCTTCCCCCTCTTCGCCACTTTCAACATGAACCTCAACTTCCCCCGTCTCATCCTGGCCAATAGCGGGAGAAAAGGCACCTTTATTGGGGTGCGGGACATGTTCGGGGGAAAGGGGGTCCGGTTGAATAGACCCTTGTAGTGACAACATCTCGTTTGCTACCGTCAGTCTGTCGAACTGTGTGTTCAATAAGGCGCCATGGAGTAGAAGAACCTGTATTGTCAGGAGAGATTCAAGGGAGGAAGAACATACCCGATCACTGTGAATTCAACGTAACCATCTGGATCACCAATTGTTGATCCTGTCAAATGGTGCACCCAGCGACCACTACTCTCCGCTTCTCGGGTCTTTCCAGTAGCCTTCAGCCCGGTGGGATCGTTCATCTCTGCGTCACCTTCTCCATCGGCTGCACCTTTGGATTCGTCGCTTGTATCCCAGCCTCTTCCTTCTCCAAACTCTGGGTCGTTCTCTGCCGGCCCGTACTCGAACAACCACTGGTCCTGTGGGATATGGTGTCGGGGGATGGAGACATTGAAGGTGCGGTGCACAAGAAGGGAAATATGATCAGGAGAACACAAGTTTATTCTACCCACTGCACAGGAGTATAACGATGGTGTTCATGCATTGCGATGCGGAAGGGATGATCACAGTATAAGTACGAGTAGTGGACGGGATGGGGAAGAAGAATGCATACCTAGTTTCATGGAGACTCGGGGCCCCCAGACAGTCGCATCGAAGCTCACGTTACACACAGCAAAAGGACAATCACCATGTATGCTGGCAGTTTGGCTCAGGAACCGTATGTTCGAATGCGCCAAGAGCACGCCTTGCAGGGATGGTATATATCTAGCCGTTAAAGAATGCAATTACCGATTAGCGCCTGCTCATCAACAAAGGAGGCGCGCAGTCACAGATTCCAACGCTCACCGCATAACCATACTATCTAGCATCTCTTCCACCCCGGCGCGCAGATCGGAGGCAAAGACAGGGGGGACGGAAAGGACGAGGCTGGCGTTGATTATGCGGAACTCGCTCGGGAGTTCCAACGTGCGTGTTTTCTTCTTGTCTTTGGGAGATTTTAGCTTCCCCTTTTGCGACGACAAAGCATCTTGCGAGGGGGGTGCGACCGATTGAGCTGTTGCCTTGAGTCGTTTTTCTTTCTTTTTCTGTGATGCACTTTGAGGAGTTGTGTCAAAATCTTCTGTAGGGCGGTGTTTCCGCTTTTTGGACCGAGAATCCGAAGGTACGCCAGTCATGGTCACCAACGGCACACTTGGTGGACGAGCAATTGAGAGCAAGTTTTGTGGTCACGTGATTCATACCTAAATTATAGCCCGTCCGTTTTGCAGGAGTGAGCAGTGAGCACCGAGCACCCATTCGACCGTGACCCCATGGTATGTATCTCTAGTGAGACAGACGTGTCACTTACACTCTTATGTAGTCCGTGCCAAGGCTCATCGGGCAAATTCTCTTTACTGGTGCACAAATATTCGGCAGGGCTCTCGCCGCAGCTGGAAAACAAGCTGTTCAAAGTACGATGCACGTCTTCTGTTTAAATTAATGATATCACTCACAAGTGTTGTGCGTTCTCTCTCAGATGCCAAACACCGTCCAGAAGCATTAAGCTCTGATGTCGGCGGCGTGCGCAATGCCACTTCTGGTTCGGCAACTGACAAGTTGACGCGCGAACATCGTATGACATTGGATGAGGCACATCTCATTCTAAACGTGAAACGTGGGGAAGCTATGGATAACATAATGAAGGCGAGTGGATGTCCAGTCATTCGCAAACGCGATGGAGTAGCTAACAGTGTGCTTGCTTAGAACTACGAACATTTGTTCAAAGTAAACACCCCTCGACCTGCGCCAGACCCACCAGCATCCGGTTCACAAACTGGTAGACCACCACCACCACCCGCACACTCACATTACCTACAATCAAAGGTGGTTCGTGCGCGTGAACGAATAGAGGCTGAAACGCATGTCGCTCAAGAGGATGTACCAGTTGGAGCCACAAAACCGGGGACCGAGTCAAATACTCCGGGACCAGGACCAAGCTAAACATGCCGTGGACTTCTTACTTTACTAGATGACTTAATCCCTACCATTGCTAGATAGATCTTCTGCCATCACCATTCATTCCTGTTCTTCACGCATGCACAATCACGACCACGATTAATGGATAGCTGGCATTGCAGGACCGGTCGCTAAGGACGCATTTTATTGTGCAAAACCGCTCCAGACAGAATAGCACATTAGTAGATTCCATGACGAGGCTACAGAGGATGTTGAGACAAGATTAATCGGGTTATCTGACCGGAGAGACCAAATCTTCTTTCTTCTTCTTCTTCTTCTTCTTTCGTCACGCCTCCTTTGCCTGCGTTTGACGCCAAGCTTGAACTTGTCTGCTTCGAGCCAGCCACTGGAAGATCGGCAGAGTGATACACGAAACTGCAATCCATGCAAACTGTACGCCAAAGTTGAGTCCAACTGGAAACATGGACCATACTAAGGACAATTCTTTTTCTCTCAGGTGTCTGACGTACTCTGGTTTTTCGTGTTGAAGACGACCGTACGGACGGTATTGGAGACGTTGTAGAACGGCATTGCATACCCATATCGAAATACGATCGGGAGCATTTCGATGGGGTACAATGACACAGAAACATTGACTATGCAAAATTTGTGGTTATGAGTCACTGGATGGTCGCTCGATAACAATGACCTACCGATGATCCACAGGATAAGAAAGACTGGAACAAACTTGATCGTCATAAGGGTTATCATGGACTCTAATGCGAATCCCCTAGTATTTAGTACTCATGAGATGGCAGCGACCAGCAGATGAGAAGAAACGTACAATGCAGCCATCGCCATCCAGGACATCATCCAATAAATAATGAAGCCGGCACCACCATAACTACGTGAGAATCAGCACGCGCTCTGACAGGGATAAAACTGACCCACTATCGTCCAAATGGAACACCGAACGCCAGGCTCAACAAACAGTACACGAGCTGCAAACATGTAGGTTTGAGAGAAGTAGGTCAATATTTGCTCACCGAGATGAAGAAGTACAGGATGAAGGGCCAGAACAAGCGTATCAAGATTAATGACCTCAGTGTCAAACGCCTACCGAAACCACTCAGGGCATCCGCAGCCAAAAGGTGGTTCTGACGGAATGAAATAACATTACTCTCTATGGCAGCTTGTTGAGTCGGACTCACTGTTAATATGAACTGCACAGAAACCAGTCAATAAGCTTCACAGTGTGATAGAGCATACTCTACCGCAAGGATCATGAGATATATAAGCCCAACAAAATCAACAGCAGATGCCCTGAAAGGGATCAGTAACACTCGTGTGGCATGCGGTGAGGACATACACAGGAACATCGAAAGGCCTGAGGTCGTACACTGCGTAGTCAACAGGTAGTATCACAAGAGACGGTGCTGTGTTCATCAAATCAGGTAGATTTGAATGAGACGCTAATTGCCTCGCAAAAGCTATACTAAACATTTGAGTGATGTTCGTGAGGATCAAATGTACCTATAAGTTATTGGTGCGTCATCACATATCCAGGGCGTGTAAGAAGACTCTTACCATTGGAGAAATGATGGTGCGGCTGGAAGAAGGATGTCACCAGGTGTCACCTTAACCTCGAGATGTGAACTCACTACGCTGCTTCGTTTCTTGCGTTTGTCAGGTACGTACTGATCGCCTGAGAGGTATTGTACGCTGCATCCGTGGAGTTTATTGCCGCAAGCAAGTTGGAAGTCGCACCCGGGTTAACTAAGAACGATGAGTCAGACGACTCCAACGCTCATGGCAAAGCGCGATGACATGCACCAGTTACAGCCACCCAACAACGATTATCAAGAAGAGCCGTCTGAATGTCCGATGGTCCGTTTGGAAAATCCGCAGGGTCTTGCACCAACCACGACAGTTGCTCGTGGCCGTGTAGCGTCGAGAAAGCTTGCGTCACCGCCTGGCCAATCTGTCCCCCGTCAAAATCCTATAGCAGCTCAGCGAACGCCTAGCGAATGTGTAGGTCCCAAAGTTCAAAAGTACTTACTACAACAAACCCAGATAAGTTGTGAATGTTCCCGAAAGACCTGCCGAGAGCGGCCCAATAGATCGACAAGATGGCCAATATGATGAATATCAGGAGCCCGACAGCTACAAGGCTAATCTTGAGCCAGACCCTCCTGGCCGCAACGGTGCCCCTGTCCATGTCGAAAAGTTCGTGGGAGAACGGCTGGTCCTGCGTTTAATTCTGATGAGCGCGACGCTGAAAAACAAGAAGGAACATCGTTATACTATCTCATCCGATGGGGTGCGACCATTATATGATTCGAGCTGCTGCCCGGGATTTGCTAGGGACATCCTTCACTCGATGGTACTATGGAGTGAACAGACTCGCCGACTCGATCATTAAGCTGCAAAAAACGAGACCACCTTAATAAGCGATGTGTCAGTAGTCCAGAGAGCCGGCCTTGAACGAATGAAGGCAATAAATGCTGGATTAACGGCGTTGATGCAGACGTCTCTTTTGCTTCCCATACTCGCAGGAGCAAACGTGCATGTCCAAAAGAATGTCGATAATGCAAATACATGGTGCGGCGGTATCAGTTCGTCCAATATGTAGAATATCACATTACGAATCACTACCTTTAATATCGTATCTTCCCTTTGCAAGCAAATCTAAAGGAGGACGCTACAAGACTTAACGACGTTGTCTCCGCCTAGATTTCTTTGGTGGTTCTTCATCAATCTCAACACGACGCTGACAAACCGGGCATCGGCCAGAAACATCAGTTAACCAGGGATCGATGCAAGTTTTCTGTTTGATGATTCAGAAGTAAAATAGTACAAACATCGGGACGCTCACGTGGAAGACATGACCACAGGCCAGCAGACGTAACGGCTGGGGACCTTCGCCAGCATCTTCGAGCCGAGGTAATGCGTCTCGCTCTTCCTCGGTGATGTTTTCAACTTGAATCACCGTCTCTTCTGCGCGGGGCGATGGCGGGGCGACTGATGCATCGTCCTTATCGGGATCTTGTTGATGAGCTGTAGAATGCCTCCTCGGCTCCTCGAAGTCCATCAAGCAAATCGCACACGCAGCACGATTGCCTTCTAGCCTGACAAAGGGATATTCACACTGCTCCCAGTTATCCTCCCATGTCTCAGGTTCTTTAATTGAATCAGGCGTTGAGACATTGGCACTCCGATCCTTGGCGTTGGCATCCGTCACATTGTCCTTCTTCGAGGTCTTTCTACGGAAAAATGCAAATCTTTTTCGTGATACGGGTGCGGGTGGCTTTGGAGGATAGGTATGAATAGGTTTCGGTAAGGAAATGGGTGCTGACGTGTCGCCGGGCGGTGGCGGGATATAGATGACAAGAGGGATGCGGTCGACAAGTGACTTTGGGAGTTTCCCGATATCGGGCTTGATGTAATGTGGATTCTGTAGCGGATGACGGCCCAAGCAAAGTAATATGATGCTGTAGAAGAGCTTCAAAAAGATAACTTCAGCATCGCGGAGAACAAGGATTATCGCGGGACCGACCATGATGAATGGCAAAACCATGAATACCAGAAAACCGAAGAGAACGACTTCCAAGACGAGCAAGTACATGGTACACAAAATTCCAAAAGTAAGCCACCAGACGAGAGGAGCAGAAAGACGGCATGTGTTTACTGAAGTATACTCGAGGATATGGGCGGTTAAGAACCATGTTAGAGTGAACATGGACAAAAAGAGGGACAACCTGGCACCAATCAGCTTCGGCGGCAGGTGAAGTGTAGGTAGACAAACCGCGCATAAATATGGTTGTAGGGTACTGGGGGATCTTCTGAGTTGGTGGCTGTGGCAGTCCCTCTGTCTTGCTGCCTTCGATGCCGTGAGTCTCCAGAACGCGTGGGTTGAGTCTCGCCTGGCTGCGTCGTTGACTCGGAGTCTTCTCTTGGGGCGTTATCTCTAGGTCTTGATGAGAAAACATGGCCGAGGTAGAACGATATCAACTCACGCTGCTCGTATGCGCAGGAAGTTCCAATATGTCAACCCAGAGGACAATGCGAGTCGTACCAACCAAATGCTATTCCAGGCAACCAGTGGCCGTCCACAAGCATGAATTTGATCGATCATAAGATCTTGCGGACTCTTGATCACTGAAGCAGCGCTGAGGAGTGCTATGACAGTGGCGGCCTAACGATCCGCCAGGGTAAGAAGGGTACTTCGGGACAAAGGGAAGCCAACCTGGAGGATGTTATAAACCAACGTTCCGACTAGCGATACCAATGCCTTTCTGGTCCTGGATGCATCTGGTCCCATACCTAACAACTCTTTCAGCCTCTGAAATAATGACCTCGAAAGCGGTTGGCCAAGTTGCGGCGGTGCTGGTGCTTGCGTTGGATGGGTTCCGCTGGGGGCTTGGCTGGCCTGCCTGAGCCAAGAAGTCGGTCTTACAAATCGTCAGCGATCGACAGAAGGAACGATTGAAAATCAGATTTACTCTGCGGGTTCAGCATTGTTAATTGGTGAGGAGGGAGCTGTTTCTAGACCACGTTGTGCGGAGCGGCGATGGGACGCAGATATCCGAGCTCTTGCGGGTTGTGTCACGGTGGGGATGTCCCCAGTTGACTGGGTGCGGCGGAGCGATTGTGAATCGAGGGCGGGTGTATTGGACATGGTGAACGTTTAGAGAGAAAGAGCAATGAAGGATGAGGTTCGGGGATTGACGCCTGCGGCGTGTGCTAGTGCGTGAGGCCTGAGAGATCAAAGAGACTGCCGTTGCACACCACCTCGCCGTACATCCACGTCGGTGCCAGTCGCGATTGCGTAGCGTACCGATAGACAACGAAACTGACGAGTGTTTCTGGTAGCAGGACGAGACAAAGTCTTGCGACCCCGAAGCGGGTGGACACTGAATCGCGAGGAGTTGGCACACACAGCACTCACTCCCCTTATAAATTATGTATTTAATTATGTACACAACATCCGCGAGTTTACTACTTGACTTTTCTTTCTACTTAGAATGATCAAGCTCGTCACGTTCGACGCCCTGCATACCCTCATCACACCCAGAAGGCCCATCTATGTCCAATACTCGGAGGTCTTTGCGCCATTCCTGGGTGTTCTAAGTCCAAGTGCCTTGCAGCGCTCGTTCAAAGCCAGTAGGTTATTAGCTTGTCCAGCGGCTTATGTCTTACCTACCTGCTTCGAGGCCTGAAGCAGGTACAAAAGGACAAACCTGCCTACTACAACGAGTTGGGTGCTTACGGATGGTGGACTGAGGTCATCAAGAGGACAGCCATAGGAGCAGACGCTGACCCGCAAGGTATGCGGCCGTTTCGTCCCCACACGGAAAACACATGGGGCTTGACAGGATGCATACAGCAGTGGAAGCGTCCCTGCACGAAATCGTGCCCCAGCTCATGGGCCGCTTTAGTTCCAGTGAAGGATACAAGCTTTTCGATGATACGCTGCCCGTACGTATGTCGCGAGCTCATCGTTATCACGTTGTCTGGCATATCTGATGCGTAAGCCTCAGTACGTCAACTGAAAGATATGAGCGTTCGCACGGCGTTAATAAGCAATTCAGATGCAAGAATGCGTATGTTCTAGCATATTTAGTACGCCTGAATGGCCGGCCGCGTTGATACCACGACCACAGGTCTTGTTCTCGCTGACCTCGGGATATCCCCGTTTTTGCACCCTCTTATCCTAAGTGAAGAGGAGGGGGTCGAGAAGCCTGACGCAGAGATATTCCGACGTGCTTTCGAGCGGTCTCTTGACAATACGACTCCTTTCGACCAAGGTGTACATGTTGGCGATGAACTTCAATGGTAAGTTTACTTTGGTCTCTCCCCTGGTTTGACAGTGACCATCAAAAGCGACTATTACGGAGCCCAGGCTGCTGGAATGCATGCGCTACTGATCAGACGACGTAGCCCTGATGGAGACCAGGAAGGCAAAAAACCAGACGAAGATCTTCAAAATACTAGGGTTGTCACCAGCTTACACGATGTGGTTGACTGGGTGAGATCGCAAATTGAAGCGTAAGCTATTCGGACATGCAACTGCTAGCGGAAACTTGTGTTAGCAGCAGCTTGTATACGCTATAGCAACTCGTGCTATTGCGATATCCACATTCTTGCTTACAATATTACAGCCACATTCAACGTTTTAAAACTTCACCCTTGAGCCAATTTAAACCTCGAAAAGGTGAAGTCTATTGAGTTGTTGCCTGACACATGGATACTTTCAGATAAAATCCACCTGGATGGAGTTCTGAACAGCCTATGACCTTCATTCAAACTTCTGGGTTGCTACAATCTCAGCCGGATGGGAATCATACCTCCGAAACTTGCATGACAGCGCTCGCTACCGATCAAGATCTGTTCTTAGAAATGTGTCATAATCAATCACGGAGGCCAGAGAATGAGAATTCAAAGGATCACAGCGATGGGTGAATCGTGCAAGGTGCAGGATTTCTTTGACAGCGGAATCCCTTGCGATGAGTCGAAGATATGATGTGTTGCAGAGTGGTCGTCACTTGTTCTCGCGGGAATAAACCGAGCGGATCTGTTTCCAACCAGAAATAAATTGGGAGCGAAATGTCGAATATCGCTGGTGCTCGCGCTGCTACGAGGAGCTGGGAGACATTAGGTGAATGTAATACACATGGAGCACGGCTCGTGAAAGACGCAAGCAAAGACTTGAGACTACGTTAGAATGAGCCAATGTCTGACCAAGAGTTCGCTTGCAGTTGCTTCAGGTAGTCCATTCTCAGCACAGTTTTCTCCCGAGGCAGGACTATGTCTTGAATTTTGTCGCCCTGCTTGAGCATCGTCCAGCGTATGACACGGGGGTCTCGCCGCAGTTTGAGAGCCAACGAATTGAGGGTCCGAGGTGACGTGTCAAAGTACATGGTCCAATAGCTGGCACGTACGGTCAGAGACAAACATGAAACGTTGGATCAAAACTGACTCTCCGACGGTCTGGCTCTTTTTATGTCTCCTCATCACTTGGGGTAGTGTTTGGGTTCCCCAGTACTCGATATTCCGAACAACCCCACCCTGGTCCATCACATGGCGCGCAGACATGGTTACTAGGTCTTTGATGTGTCTCTAAGCCGTCCGGTGAGTCGAATTGAAGCAGAGGATGGGATCTAGCACGTACGTATTCCCTAAAGTGAGCGGATATACATAGCATCTTGTAGAATGGCATTGTTTTGGCCGTTGACGGTGATAAACCGATAGTGGTATGGACGCTGTGAATGTTGAAACGTTGGTGGGTGTGGATTACTAAGCAGAATGGGATCACGCGTGATTTCTGGCAAACTCCAAGGAAAACGTTGTGCTCTTCCCATCTCAAAGAGAGTGCGCCACTGAACATAACCCAAGTTCCATCTCACAGAGGTTAATCCCTCAAGTCCATCGTTCCGACCACACTAGTCGCTCCTGTTTGTGTCGCTGTTTCATCTCCGAATGTTTTTCTTCCAAAGTTACAGTTCCGCGGATCGTCCGCGGATCATGCGAAAGCGAACCTTATTTCTCGGGTCTACTTACGCGAGGAGGGCAGTTCTCAACTCTCGAGGTATGAATTACACTGCTCGACATTACTGAATAAAAAGTAGACGGCGTCAAGCCAGAAAAAAAAACAGATCGAGACATGTGCGAAACAGAGCGTCGAGTACAGTTAGTGTCAGTTAGCGCTTAAGATATAAGATAATAAAGTACGTATACAACGGGACAAGGCGGTCAGATGCAAGCAGCGTGGAATCGGGGTAAAAGAACGAGATGCGGCGGTATAATCAGAACCGAATTGGACTTCCACACACACAATGTGCAAGAGACGTTCATGGCCAACAGTGACGCTGGCGGCTATTACTGCACATTGCTGTCACTGGTGGAATAGGGTTTTCGTTGTCGTTCGTCGCCCTGTGTTGTCGCTGATGAACGACTGGTACGTTGATGAGACGTCGTGGCATTCAAGAAAGACTTGGGGTATCCCGTTCCGCCATTAATACCTGGCACAAATAGTGCCCCGCGATTATAGGAACTCCGTTCCTTTCTACGCATGTGCGTGGGCTTTGGGAAGTCCTCTGAGAGTCCTTGTTTCGGACCGGGATCGGAGAAGAATATCTTTGGACGCCACTCCTCACGCTCGTCCATGATGCACGAATTCTTGAATTTTTCGACAAGTGCTTCTTTTCCCCTGTCAATGTCGCATCCATTTTAGCGACGTTAGATAATTTAGCGCACAAAGACCTACTGATAGTTTGCATAACTCATCTGCAACACTTTCTCACTGGAGTACATGTTCCTGTGGCATGTTAGCTCGTTCGAATGTTGGGATGGCTTATGACTTGCCACTTTTCACCCAACGTCGTCTTCGCAAACCGCAAGAGATCCTCTACACCAATAAAGTTGACGAATGCATATCCGACGTTGCATCCTACCGAGCAAGCAATATCAATTCCATGAAACCCATGTCACATTATGGATCTCGTACCGTTCTGGAAGTCCATTCGCAGGTAAAGGAAATCAATACGCCGAGGACAAATTTTGTTGATGTACGCGATCAGCTCTTTATCGGTCATTTTATTTGGGATGTTCTTAATCATGACTGTGGTTCGCGTGTCGATGCCCTGCTCGATCTTGCGAATGTCTAGTTGGTTGTTCTCTGGAGGAGCCCGCGGAGAAGCGGGATACGTCGTGGGATATACGCGGTTAGTCGTCGTGCCGTATGGAAGATGGGCTAGAGACGGGGATGTATGTGGTGGATAAGAATAGGCGACGGCCTGGGAGGTAACTCCATGATAATACCCTGGTGAGGGAGGAAAGGCAGACCATTGCTCTGGAAGGATGCCTGGCGCGCCCCAAGCGATCCAAGTGCCTGTTGACGCATCCCAGCACATTGAAGAGCACATGGGCATAGGCGACTGCGAGGAAAGCGGGTATTGCATACCGTGAGCGAGGGGTGAAGAGACCCAGGGGGGCTGCACAGATGGATCTCCGGCGTATCGGTCGGCATGAGTGAAATAGTCATGGACAAAATGTGGCTGGGCTCCCGGACATGATGGAGTGCACAGGTCGGTCGCGCCACCAGCCACCTGAGCGACATCAAAAGGACAAACCTGTTGGCGATCAAAGGCAACGGAGTTCATGCTGGAAGTCCGCATGTAATCTGTGTCGGCCAATCTGTGATGTGTGCGGGAACGGACAGCGTCAAAAAAGAGATTGTTCGATCCACGTCTACCGAACTGATCGGGGGCGAAGGGGCCGGCGCACTGGTGAGGATGGTCGACGGAAAATGCGTCGTCCGTGGCGACCTCGATGGTGTCCACAGGATAACGAGAGGTGGGCTTCTGGCGATCAGGAATGGACGACTTGTGGTTATTTACAGCTGAGCCTGCATCCAGGGTGACGGGGTTGGCTCCTTCGTGTTCGCAAGGCCTTGGATAGTCGCCGACTCCTGCGTCATTCAAAAGAGGGAAGGGAACGCCGCTCGAGGTCGTGACCGTTTGCGACTGCGATAAGTACGTGGAAGCCGTGGGCGTCTTCGGCTCCGCGGCATGTCCACCTCCGAGATGACCTTCTTGGCCGGCCAAGTATTCTTTTTCTAGATCCCGTTGCCCACCACATCCACCACGTAAGACATCTCGTTGGATGAGCCGAAGTTTCATGTTGTCAACTACTCGTCCGTTCAGACTTTCCCATGCTAATTCCCCCGCACGAACGTCGTAGTACTCGACCATGAACAGCTGGCGAGTGTACAAGATAGTTAGACGCGAATCGAAAGGAACAGAAATAAAACGAAAATTGCCTGCGAGTGGAGTCAAGCGACTATGGTATCGAAAAAGTCTCCGTGTGCCGTACGCATGTAATGATATACTTGGAAGCGAAACATACCTGATTACATTTCTCTTCATCTTCTTTCAAGAGGCGGAACGACTTGAGTTCTCCATACTTTGCGAGCACGCTTTTGAGTTTTACGGGAACGAAGAAGCGAACTCTGCTCCAGCCGGAATAGTTGTGATCCCGCTCTGCCATCATTCCACCCACTGAGACGCAAAATGCGCCCTCTGTGTGTGTCATGGCGGCTGAGGCTGACTGACCAAGGAGCTGGAGAGATTGAGAAGGCTGGGGTACGGAATGGCGAGACAGACCTACCTGTAGGAAATGATCTGGAGTTACGAACAAGCAAGTCAACGCCTCCACCCATGGTGTGCCGACCGTGCTCTCGTATTGTTTGTTATCCACATCAGAAGGATATTGTGGATGGGAGCCGTTAGCCTCTATGAGGCGTTTAACTCTTTCCGCGTCACGTATGTCGTAGAACGCGAGGACAATGGCGCGCTTTTCCTGAAAGCGATAATAGATTGTCTGAATGACGTTCCCTGTATTCGAGACAGTATGCGAGTTTGGTCGAACGAGGGAAGAGTCGTCCGGAAGTGCTGCCAAAGAGTGAAAATAGGGACCGATTACGTCCTCGGAGAGGTCGTTTGGAACGTTCCCAATCTGTGTTGTCAGTATCAGTTTAGCCCGGATATGAGAGAGCAAGAGATTCACGATCAAGAAACGGCTTTCAGCAGAATCGCTGGAGAGAAGGATTGGAGAAGTGGATTGGTCGTCACTGGGGGCACTGAGGTCTGTTGAATCGGGATCGGTACTGTCACTTCTGAGTGACGAGGCAGGGGTGAGAGGCGGCGTTAGATAGTGCTGATTCTTGGACTGCTGACGGGACCGTTTGATTGAGTGGAGGTCGCCGTCTTTTATGTATGATAACTTTGCGGAAGTGAGGGACGAGACCTGAGAGGATGATTTCTGTACGGTTGGTTGTGTATGGTCTGAAGCGATATTGCGCGCGCTGTGTGAGGTTGTAAGGAAGACTGAAAGTCAAGGACAATGAATTGTGACGCACCGCAAGTTTGGGAGGGAGGGAGAAGGTTGGAGACGTGGAGGACGAGTGTTTCTGTCTGCTGCAATGCGGAGCGAAGCAGACATGATGGGGGGGAAGAGGATGAAGCTCGAAAAGGTGTGTGTGCACGCGAACGATGCTTTAAGAAGGGATAGAAAAGGAATAATCTTGAAATTTGGATAGGGAGAGCGCGCGATTAATTTGATGTACCGAATTGACGTACAGAGAAGTAGAAGGATCTCGACGGCGAGTATAGAAAGGGGAAAGTAGTCAGTTTACGATCCTCCCTTTGATCAGGTACGTGGCCGTGACTATCGCACCATTTTATTTCATTTATCACCGGAGAAGTCTTTATGCCCACCTTACCCAAGTTTTTCGTAGCGGTCAAGCCAAAAAGACGACTCACTCCGAAATCGGGCATGGATCGTGTGTTGCATCGAGTGATAAGTTTGACACGTGCTCGGCCATCGGGGTCAACAACATCCACAGTCTGTCGGAAATTAAAATAAAATAAAATAATAAAAACTCGGCGATGCTGACCATGTTTTGGAAGACGACACACAAGTAGGTCGTCCTAAAAAGGCAATTTATACAGAGTCACTCCTGGCCAACCCGCCGAATCGCCGGTCAACCATCGCAGGGACGTTCAAGATGGATGTCTCGTCTCTGCCAAAGGTAGAAGAGGAGAAAGCTCGCACCGCACGGCGTGTAAAACTCAAAGCTTTGAACCTCTCCCTCGACACCCCAGGTCTGTCTTGTCTTTACAACGGAACTACCATCTCTCACCGCCCCACTAGAGTCCTCCAAACTGGACTCCTCTCTCAAGCGTCACACCGCCCTCATCAAGCGCATGCGTCAATCAATCGGTTCAGACAACCGGGACCAGATTATCAAGGACATCGACTCCCTTTCGCTCGAGAAATACATCGACGAGATAGCAGGTGCCGCACTCGATGGTATCACGCGATGCAAAACAGAGAAAGACGTCTGGGCCGCAGTGGAGGTCACGGATCCCATTCTCTTCTCGTGTTTCAATTTTGACTCACATCGTTCCAGGTCATATCCACCCTCCATAGACGATTCACAACCTCCTTCTCCCCTACTTTTCTCGACATGTTGGCTTCCGCAATCGCCGCTCCCTCAAGGGCTGCCCTCTCCGCTCTTCCTCCAGATCAACGTGAGAAGGAGGACGCTGCGAGAATAACCCGCCAACGTCCCGTTCTTCGCGTGTGCTCTGAGCTTGCCCTTGTGGGCGTCATCAGAGATTCTCCAAACAGGAGTGGTGCCGAGTGGATAATGAAGGCTGTCAAAGAATTGGTACAACATACCCCGCTCCGTCGCACGGATCTAGACTGATATCCAACACAGCTATCAAACGATCCTACTCTCTCTTCTCTCCCTTTACTTTCAACATTCCTCAAGTCATATGCTCGCCCATATCTCGGTTTGATCCCTGCACAAACCAAGCAAATACCTAGCGACTCAGAACCCGGCACTCTCTCCTCCATCACGACAAGCGAAATTCAAGGATGCTTTCCTCCCATTCTCAACGAAGACGAAGAACTGGTAGAGCAGGACATACGTGACCGGTTCAAGCGCATGTGTGAAGGCTACTTTGACAATGTCGCAAAGAAACTAGTCATGGAACACAAAGTACGCGGACGCACTCTCCTCCCACATCACCTCTTCTCCAACTTGGGTTATTTGTAGCGCCTCCAAGAACAGGATCGTCGCAATCATGAAGCATACATTCGTTCCGGTGAGATATTCGAAGACAGGCAACAAGCATATGAGAAAATGGCAAAGGGTTACGAAAAGCTCCTTGCAAGCTGTCAAACGTGTGTACAATTCCTCCCGCCACGTTCCCCATTAACAACACAACTCCAGCCTTTCCGAACTGCTCTATCTTCCTATGCCTGCGCTGCCAACCGCCTCCCAGAAGTCGGACTCGATCCAGATTGGGTCAAATCCTGGTGGAATACTTGCGGACGAGTCGGAAGATATCTCCCTTGCGTCTGGTGGCAAGTGGGAGGACGAGGAAGAACGAAAGTTTTTCGAGGACATTCAGGACTTGAAGGATTTTGTCCCCAAGACTGTTCTTGGTATCGAGACGGAAGAAAGAACCGACAAGGCTGCCGACGAAGAGAGGGAGAAGGCTGACAAGGAAAAGGCTGACATGGAGGCGAAGAAACTAGAACAAGAGCTCGAGGGACTCAAAGCCAATGGCGATATACATTCTAATGGGAATTTTCATCCCGAGGAACGACCGGACAGCCCAAACGACGACCAAGACGGGTGAGCTGACCCGAACTTTCATGGATTTCTACCCAGAGTATCTCACTAAACCCTTTAGCGCAGTCACGCCTACACCAGCGTCCCCAAGACCTTCGACTCCTTCGTTGTCTCCTCAGCTTGCACCGCGAGGTCCCTCACAGCTTCTGACTGCCCTTTTGGCTCGCCTCCCAGATGCCACCAACCGGGCAATGATTGATCAAGCTGCCGTGGACTTTGCGTTTCTCAATTCCAAGGCTGCCAGAAAAAGGCTCATCAAAGTGGGTTTTCATCCTGTGCATCTTTCCTTGGGCGGTTTAACACGTTCGGACCAGTTCTTGACCACTGTTCCAAAGAACAGAACAGACCTCCTGCCTCACTACTCCAGGCTGGTTGCCACCCTAAGTAAGTACATGCCGGACATAGGATCAGAACTAGTCGCTTCTGTGAGTCATCCGCTCCAACTCGCTGCAATTCATATGTCACACGAAAGCTGACCAATCTATCAAGCTGGATGAGGAGTTCCGGTATTTACAGAGGAAAAGGAACGTCGTTAAAGAGCTTGCTGAAACACGAATCAAGGTAAGTCGTTCCGCTTGACCACGTTATAATCTTCAACACCCCACCTAAACAGAATATCGTCTTTCTGTCGAACTTGACAAAGTTCCGCATCGTGCCATCCCACCTGATATTGCACATGTTCAAAGTCTGTCTCGATGATTTCTCGGGCACCAACGTAGAAAATATAGCCCTTTTGCTTGAAGGGTGTGGACGTTTTCTTCTACGGAGTGAGGATACCAGTGAAAGGTTCAGTACAATGGTGCGGGTTTGGCTGGGTCTAGCATCGCTTCTATCGACGACTTACCGTTCTCTAGCTCGAGCTCATGAAGCGCAAACAAAATATGCAACATTTCGATCAGAGGCAAATCCTCCTGCTCGAGAATGCCTACTACCAGGTTTGAACTTTTAGAAGCAATCTTGGATGGGACGCTGAGTATCTTTCCAGTGCAATCCCCCAGAACGTACCCCTCGTGTTGAGAAGGAACGAACTCCGATCGATCTTTTCATTCGCCACCTTATATTCGATGTTCTTGCCAAGAGAACCATCGATAAAGTACTCAAGCTCGTTCGGAAATTGGATTGGGATGATCCTCTTGTACAACGCTCTTTGCTCAAGGTTTTCACGAAACCGTGGAAGATTAAATACAGCAACATCAGTTTGCTCGCAATGTTGACATACGACCTACAGCGCTATCATCCGACTTTCGCCGTATCCGTCGTAGATCAAGTACTCGAAGACATTCGCCGCGGACTGGAGCAGAACATATACAACACGAACCAGCAACGGATAGCAACGATGAAGTACCTAGGAGAATTGTACATCTACCGTCTAGTGGGCTCTAGCTTGGTGTTTGACACATTATGGTCACTTGTAACATTCGGACACCGTCAGTCTCACTTACATTCGCGTTGAATTTTCCTCACTCACATTGTTCCTAGCTGACGGTCAGCCATTGCCGCGTCAGCCCTGCACACTCGATATGCCAGATGACTTTTTCAGAATTCGCTTGGTCTGCGCGATGCTAGACACCGTTGGCATGTGTTTTGACCGGGGCAGCCAGAAAAGAAGGCTCGATAACTTTTTGATATTCTTCCAGGTGAACGGACTCCGCTGTTTAATTTGCAGAAAAACTGACACCAGGCTCAGTATTATGTCTTATGCAAAGAAGAGCTGTCTATGGATGTGGATTTCATGCTGTCGGACACCCTTGACGTAAGGCAAATTGTGACCTTCCATGACCATGACCTCACCGCTGTGCAGGCCATTCGACCAAAATTAGCGATGCCAACGTCTGTCGAGGAAGCCGCCGCCGCCATTGATGAAATGTTCAATACTGTCATGCAAAATGCTGGATGTGAGCAGTCCCCGTGATCTCTCCTTTCTTAGCTAAGCATGCGTCCAGTGACAACTGAGGGTGATAGTAGTAGTGAGGATGATGGGGAACGGCCTCGAGAAGGTGACGAAGAAGATGACGATACAGGTGGTCAGGAGTCTGCAGTAAGTATTGTTTCGCAAGTCTCCACAAAGAAAGTTACAGAGACGCCTTTACACAGGCTGAAGATCGCGCTCCGTCACCAGACCCCGTCGTTGTGCTCTCAGCTCAGGAACATCTCGGCCCCTCAGAAGAAGCCGACGCAGAGTTTGCAAAAGAACTTGCCAAAATCATCACTGATTCGTCTGCTGAGTCACGAAAGATTGACAGGAAGGCAGCCTGGTGGGACTCTGCTGTACTGGCACTTGGCTCCAGAAAGAAGCGCACAGATGATAACGAGGGAGATGCTGACGGCGAAGGCAACGCAAGTAATGGCGAGTCGGTGATGAACTTCACAGTGGTCACCAAGAGAGGAAACAAGCAACAGGTCTATCAGCCCAATATCAAATCGAGATCTAGACTAATCTGTTGAATAGATGCGGTACTTGCCTATCCCTACAGAATCTGCCCTCGCGGTGCATACTCGTTCGGCACAACTTCAGGACAAAGTAGAACAGCAACACCTGAAACGCCTAGTCTTGAACTACGAGCAGAGCCAAGAGGCTGAAGAATTGAAAGGTAGATTTCCTACGGCGTCTGGAAATGTAACAGTTGGTAACGACTTACACGACAGCGTTGGAAAACCGAAGCCGGACTACTGCGATTAAAATTCGCTATGTCAGCTAACAGGCGATGACTTGTCGCACTGGCGCAGGCCAATAAATCGGCGCATCACAGTAGCCTTTTCGCTCGGTCGCGATCACTGCGGCTCTGCGTACCCACTTCACGGCTTCGCACTTCCGGTCAAGATCCACACTAGTCACCGTGACTTGGTGGGGCGTACCTCGTCTCAAATGACCACCGGCTCCAGGTTCAGTATCCACGTTGGCGACCTTATGTACTTTGACGACCTCAAACCATTATGCAGCAACCTTTTAGTCACAGGTGCAATACAACCATGATCGTAGCACTTTACGCGACTTGCATGTTTCCCTGAACCACTAGACCCAAAATCTGTACCATCGTTCCTTTCGCTAAGCTTCGATCCGAACGAGCACCTGTAAGTCAAACAGTTCCAAGTGATCTCTGACCTTGGTAGGATCCACAACCGGATTCGAGAGTTCCTACATCGCGATAGTCCGTGTTAGTTGATGATGACGGTGGCACTTTTCGACGACTTGCTCTCTTCTTTATGGTGAACGGCTTATGACGTTCTGGTCTGCCAGGGCCATCGACCAGGAAACTAGTTACTCGTCGCTTGTACGGTAGTCATCATTTTCGGAAACGACAGGTATGGTAATGCAGTGCATACTCTACCCCTGCAACTTTGAGACGTTATTCAAACGCTGCCGGCGACCGCGTCTTCGCGTGTATATCAAGGATCTTTGGCTTTTATCTTTCCTTTACATCTAGGTCAGGTAACTTCGAGGTTGCCAGCTTGTTTCAATCACTCTATCTTCCAATCTAGCCATCGACAAGAGTCCGTGTACAGAGCTTGCATTCTCCATATACCCGGTCGCTGTCTCTCCGACCTCGCGGACCCCATAGCAGTGTTTTTCATGGACGATTCTGACGACAACTACTTCTCGGACGACTTGGTGCTCGATGACAGGACGCTCGCCGTTCTTGATGAGGAGGAATCTAAATTCAAACGTATCACTAGCTCCCAAACTCAACAACGTCGTGTTCCGGTTGCGCCCCCAGCCAAGCGTCAAAAGACGACGGGGTCATGGCAGCCTCAGTTGGCTAGCAGACCGCTTCGTCGCGCGGACACTTCGGAAGACATGGAAGACCTTCCAGACGTCTCCATTCGGCAAGACGGTACCTACGGTCTACAGGATAAGCAAAGGCGTCCGTCGGGGCCTCCTAGTCGGTTGGGAATTGCTCCAGGATCGAATATCGCAGTGCAGGCAGGGTCTGGGTCCAGATCCACCACGACCGCCCCTTTGTCCCGAGGGCCCGTGCCTCTCGTGCGCAATACCTCCGGCGCAGGCCATGCGAGAGCGATTCAAGTTCCTTCTCGTCCGCCGTCTTCTGCGCGTGCCGGCGCGCGGATTACTCAGTCACCTGTTTCATCACAAGAAATATCTCGGACGCAGTCAGGACCTCAACGAGTCAATAAGGTTCCATCTACGACCGCCTCCGGTAATTATGTCGAGCAGTTGCTTCAACAAGTAGAAGAGGTGTGGTATTTTGTACAACACACGACTGGGTTGCGCGTGGAATTAATGACCTTTTTTTTATATATAGCTTCGTAAAAAGAACGAAGCGATCCAGGCCGACATGAATTCTGCTCTGGAGGCAAAATTTGCCAAGGATGGAGAGGTGACTATCCTCAGAAAACGTCTGGAAAAGGTACACGGCACGTTGTTTTACGCGGAGGTGCCTCATTATGAACGTCGGGTTCATACAGACAGCCCAAGAGCATTTAGCCCAGCTCGCAAAGCTCAAGTCCGCAAAGGATGAGGCCGACGCGAAGCACGTTCTGTTGCAGAAGCAATACGAAGCAGACAAAGAACGTTTGAAAACAGAATTGACTTTCAGAGTAAGGAACGTATATGTCCTTGGGCGACTGATCATGTGTTCTCCAGCGCCATGAGTTAGAGACTTCTTCGCGGAAACACTCTGTAGCTCTTTTACCCAAGAGCGACGCTTCGCAGACAGTAGAACCTCTGCCCTCTCAGAGGCAAAGATCGATTCAATGGAGCCCCGCTGGCCCTTCTCGGGTAGTTCCAGAAACTCCTCGTCGCCCCCGCTTTGGTGTCATATCAGACCTCGAAAAGCCAAAGAAAACCACTACGCTAGAGTCGAGAGACCTCCCGTCGGGATTTCAGACCGGCCCTCCGCGTTCACAATTCACGGCGGGGCGCAAAGGGAAGGAGACAGCCTCATTCACTACTTCCGTGAGTTCGATCTGTTCGCCTTAGCTGAATGTAACTATATCGACTTCCCAGCACCCGTCTCCTGTCATTCCAAGCGCTACTCCTGTGCCTCAGGGGTCGACTAGTCGATTTCCCGAACCCGAGGTGTTTGGTACTCAATTGGGTGACAGTGGTCCGATGGAGGATTTTGTTCCCCATGTTGATGTTCACATGGTGGATGAAGGGACCCCAGTTATGACCCTCTCTTCCCAAGAAAATACTGCTGTCCTGGCTCTTCCGAGTTGGAATCTTGTCGTTGGTGTTCCCCGCCCTTTGATTACTTCTTCGAGGCTGACGTCTAATAGCTTCATGATATTGTGTTGACGCATACACTGCAGGGATCGAAGCTCCCGACTTTACAACTACTCGTGTGTGCGTCTCCTGCAGACACAGGTCAAGTCCAGTCCTATGGTGCTGCACTAATGCAAATATTTGATACCCTCGGGGGGATTCCCGCTCATCCTGATAGGGACTTTGACCGTTTAGCCCGAATTATCTGTTGTGCGTTATGTGAGATCACCGAGTTACTAGCGAAGAATAATTTGGTTTGTTCCCTCTTTCTGGCATGTCTGGCCATCGCTCAGTCCCTGCAGATATCCCCACTGACTGCCGTTCTGAACCTACTTACCAACCTTGCGTACATGCTACCGTCGATCCATGCACTTCTGTTGTCGCAGCGTAGCCCAGACGAGACACCACGACTGTTGGGAGTGCTGCACGACATCATCCAAGACCAGCTTCAGAAACTCGATGTGACGATCGGAAACGAGCCCCCCGAGCTTTGCTCGCTCGCAAAAGAAACATTATCTCTTTACGAGGCACTCGTTTGGTGGATTCACGACGATCTCGAAGACAGGCAAGCTTTTACAAAAAGGCTACATGTGTGCCGGTCGCTGATCATGGAACGAATTCAGCTTGAGCGCCTGTCCAAGCGTGTCATCCTTGTTCACGACGTTGCTCCATCCCCACCGTCCGCTGTGGTTCCTCATCGAGAGCATGCGGGTACTCCTATGGCTGTCGACAAGTATGATTCATGCAATCTCAGCCGCCTCCCAGTCAACATGATTTCAGGACGGAACCTATTTCGTTCATTGCTGTCACGTCCTGCGAGCGAGCAGACGGGAAACAACGGCGAACCCGGCGACCTCGCTCATCATCATCCACAAATCAGTCTCGCGTGTGCTCTACTGACCGATACCGACCGTCAAGGACCCGAGGTGCGCCGTATATTTAGAGTGTTCTTCGTCGCTTGTTTTCTCATCGCAGTCGTACTCACAGGCAGATGAACTCAAGAGTCGCATTATCATGTTCTTTGGCATGCTTTCCAACGTACACCCTGACGCATACACGCTGCTGGTCGAATCCCAAGAGTTGATCCCGTCGATAGTACTCTACCTTTGTCACCTGGTCGCGCCGATTTGGGATGAGAATGGGACGGTTTTCAATGATCCTCAAGCTGCTACGAGGTGCTCGAACCGTCTCTGAACGAGGCAACGTTATAGCTGATTTCGGGAGAGCAGAACAATACACATCATCAATCACACAACGTTGCTTCTCCATCACCTGGTCATAGGCGAAGATGCGACGCTCGACCTGCGCGAACGTCTCTTGCGCGCACCAGCAAAGACATACCAAGGACTGATCCATTTCTTTATCCTGACGTTTGGTCGTCTCAGTTACGCGAATCCCCCTTATTGGCTGGATGCAAAAGATAGACGACGACTGGTGGGAGTCGCAGGTCTGTACTCGACTGTGGCATCGAGTGGACTCGCTGATGATGAGCATGCAGATGTTGCCAGAGTTCTCCTCGAGAAGGTGATTCAAGGCCCGGAGCTGGATTTGATTTGGGAAACTTATCAAGACGAGGGAGAGGAGAACAATGAAACCGTTATGGACGTGGACGACGAGGAAGCAGAGGCTCAAAAGATTGCGAACTCGTGAATGGCCCGCTGTAGACAAAAAGCCCTGGAAATTCTACCGAGAAACAAATTGAACAAAATGAATCAATGGCAGCGAAGCGACACGTTGCCGTGGACAGAAACTCTAAGGAACGTCCAGCACAGCAGGTCCGAGAGTCTGGTGGGACGAAGAAGATTCAGCTCTCTAGGCTAACGACGTGGTAAACTTTTACCTCGCGACAGAATTTTTTCCTCCATTGCATGTGTCTTTTTTCGGTCTTTGACAATGATCCGAGTGCCTGTGATCTTTTGAGGGTAAATGCGCATGCTTCCGACCTGTATTTAGTGGACCACCGGAGACGAAGCTTCATCTACAGACAGCAGATATTCGATGTCTCCGTATAAAAGAGTGCAACAGACCTACCGCATAAGGTGACACCGAGAGTGCGGTCGTGTTCTTGGACCCGTCCAAAAAGTGAGATATAGCGATCGACGATGCTTCTCCGGCGCTTTCAAGCCACAATTTCCAGAGACAGTCTTCCCAGTCTAGAATGCGCGATCCAAACATGTAAAAGCGTTCTGTACACCAAACCGGGTGGTCCCTCGGGAGAACGACCGGCGCAAGCAGCCTCGACGGAAACACCCTTTGCGTCGCATTGGTCAAGAGGACTGGATGGGGTGTGTCGACGGGCAGTTTGTCTAGCCAATGTGCGTGGTCCGGCGAGAGTGCGGCCTTGGGAATGCCATCGGGGAACAACATCACCCGAGACGTACGCGCAAAGAATCTAGCCATGTTGAGATACGCGTTCGATGATCCGCCAGCAATCGAAGACACGTGCAGAACGTGTACAGAAGTGTTTGACGACGACGCGTGCTTGGACGTGAGATAGTCGAGCAAGTTTTTGTAGCCAGTCGAGTCGGGTGCGTTCGTGGTGACGACTATCAGAGATACCGGACCTGGCCAGGCGGTGGCAGATACAAAAGCTTCCTCGACTCGAGCGTCCTCGGTCCAAAGACAAGCGGTGAGATCTGACTTATAGCCTGGGTGGGCTTGCACGACGAATGTATCTAAATGCGCTTGGGGGGAAAGTTCTCTAAAGGCAACAGACAGGCGCTGGGGTAATGTGATGTTCATCAATGGTGGAAATGATGTGCCATGAATACCATCAGCTTCAGCAAGGTCGGGAACGGGCGTCCAGGACTGGTGTGGCTGAGGTCGGGCAACCTGAAGCGCTTCCCGAAAAATGGCATGGATCTTGATGGTCAAGAAAAGCACGCTGAAGCAGCAATACAGTGTGAGGAGGGTGCGTGGCCGCCAGACGTGTCCACCGCGTATCCTCCGGAGGTCGTCTGACAGAAAGGTCGGAGAATCCGTGATGAACTGCTTCAGCAAACAAAATCGCCCCACACGGGGCCTTTGCTCGGCTAGACCGCCCTCGAGTACATGCAAGTTGTCTTTCTCCGAGTCTACGGAACCCAGCGGTATCTGCTCAGAGGCGGTGCGAACGCGGTGGAGGTACCCAAGGCTGGAAAGGTGGCTTTGGTAGCTCCCCGAAATCGAAATCGACACTCGATGCCGCCTGCCGGTGGTCAGATTTGAAGGAACAGACTTGCTTTGGGGTAAATTTGAATCCATTGAAAGAGCCGGGAGCGCAGCGAGTAGTTGATGTCGAATGAGGGCAACATGGAATCCTCGTGCATACACTACCTTTGCAATGGGAATGAGGCAGAACGTCCCATACGCTTTCAAAACTTAAACCGTGAACAATGAAGAGCCGTGGTCACAGCTATTGTTTGGTAGCATATCAAAAAGACCGAATGATGATTAGATCAAGATCCCCTTGATGCACTTTAAGAACGCATCTCGACATCGACATCGCCTACTCGTCCTCTTCAATGTCCCCAAATTCAAACATCCCCAAACGCTCCCGTTTGCCAGCTGCGACGCATTCCTGCAGGTGCTTAACCACTTGCGGATACACTCCGAGGTACTTGCAGTTCTTTCGGTCAATGGAAGCGAGACCTTCACGAAGCAGATCTGCGTTGACGCAAGCAAGCGGGTTCTGCGCAGAAGCTGGATCTACGGGGTCGATGAGTCGGAGGTGTAAAATGTTTCCTGCCTTTTGATCGATGTTGGCGATGAGTTTACGTCCTTCACAAAGCGAACGGAAGCGATCAATCGCCTCCTGGTAATATTCGCTGTCGGGGTTCACCAATTTCACGAAACTATGCAACTAATCAACACGCATAGAACAGGACAAGAAAGGAACAAACCTGAGGCGTGCATCCTGTGCCTGACCGGGGAGTGAGCGGAATTTCGGATCAAGAGGTCGCAAATTCGAGAATTTGACGATATCTTGGTTGCCATAGTCAATGAAAGTGACTTCGGCCTCCTTTTTGACAGGCGATGCTCGACGAATCTTGGCACGGTACCATGAACCATCAGAGAATTTTGCAGAGACGAGATCACCATTTGTTGGTGTGAAGTTTGCAGGTACTGCCGCAGATTTATGATGCAACGAAAAATCGCGCATCAACTTCTCCAGGGAGGCTATGCCTGTAGGTTGGATTACCACTGAGCAGACCAGCTAGCTGAATGTAATAGTAAACCAACCTTCGGTATTTAATACCTGGACAGAGAAGCTGAGACCGTTCTTTGTTCGTACGTCACTGATGATAACATCCATGTACTCCGCCCTCAGTGGTGCAGAGACGTCCTCAACAGGTGCCTGCGCAGCTTTCTCGGCCTCTTCGTCGTAGTCTTTCCACACCTACAACAGCCTCAATTAACGCATGACTCCGTGTATCCTGGTTCGAACTCACGTGGCGTCGTGCTTGCTTGGCTTCAGCCTAGCGTTCATGCATCAGCGTCAGTCGGTAAAAGAAATACTGGTACAGACTTCTGCATCGTATATCTGCTTCGCCCATGATAGATCGTCCGCAGAGAACGCGTGCACGAATGCATACCCTTCTCGAACAAGCGAAATAGCGGCATTTTCGTTTTTCAACCACAAACATCCAATAAAGCCACCTGACTTGTCGGCCGATTCAACCTCAAAGTCGACATCACGTTGCATATATCGCCTTGTTGCAAACTCTGCAGCTTCGGAACCATACGGCTCACTCTTCTCCGATGCATTGCGAGCTGTACGCGGCGTCCTGATCCCTTACAAGACGTGAGGCTATGGATGAAGGGACGGTGATTGAATAAAGTACCACTGAGTACCAAGGTCAGGGTTTGGTTATCCTTGGGGAGGAATAACCTAGAGGAACAGCTATTAGCGACGAATGGAGGCAACGACAGAGGAATTTGTACTTGAATCGTGATCCAGAGGCGACATAGTCAACAACTGCAGGTATCTTACCCTGCCGCTTGAAGGCACTCAGGAAAGAGTTTGCACGCGCTGCAGTCTAGACTGCAAGTTCAGAGAAAGCTACAACGTGCTTGGCCATTTACCAACCTACCTCGGACAGATTAAGGGGCTGTTTAGGTGGCGGTTGCTCTTTACCAGAGTGAATCCCACGAGCTTCTGTTAATGCACTGCAAGACACGTTTACTAGGTTTAGCGCGATAGTGTTGTCTACGTACGTTTGTTCAGCTGCCATGAGTTTGTCGTAATCTGGCGATCTGTCTTCATCATCCCGGCGATGGCGAACAACGCTTGCGAGACCCTTCTCAATCAGTTGTTCAGCAATATTCCTGTACGGTAAATCGAACGACCAAAGGTGAGCATACAATCCTCTCGTTGTGAAAGCTGCCATACGAGTTCTGTCCGCCATATCGGACGGTGGCACACTCTCGTTCGTCGAATTCGCCCTCGCGGGGACGGATAAAGTCAACAGTTACCCTGACATTTTTGCCGATCAGCCTCTTGCGCAAGAATTCTCGGGCCTCTTGGGCATAGAATGCTTGTTTAGGATCTGAAAGCCTAAAGTCCCTTGATCAGACGTACTAGGTCCGCAGGCCAATGGTCAGATCTTACTTTGGTCCCCTAGTAGAACTCAGATGTAACCGGCGCTCCTTTGCGTTCTCTTTCTCAGCCACTGATATCTGGTCGCCGCTCCATACACGAATAACAACCCCTTCGAACGACGGCAAATACCCGTTAGGACTGCCATCCGTCTTTGTTGGAGCGGTAACGGACGGAGTCGGAGCACTGGCATAGAGACACGTTCGTTTTTCCTTGGCAACTTTTTCGGCTGCCCGAAGGCGTTCCATCCCACCCCCGCTCGCGAGCATGCCTGCGTGCCAGTCGACGACGCGAGCTAGGCCAGCGGCGACCAAGTGTTCCGCGACATTGCCCGCAGGGTGGAGGACTGTGCAATCTTCATTAAGGGCTCTGACAGAGGACCAAGGAAGAGTAGCTCGCCTGATCCAATAAATATTGATGCAGGCGGAGGTGGTGCGCTTGTACCGGTTTGGAAAGGGGTAGCTGGGGAATTTGGCAATGACAAGATGACAACACGAACAGCACGCTGAAGCAATCGTGATTCGGTGAAAAACTTGGCCTGAATTGACTTAGCTCTGGGGCTCGGCATACAAACTGGAGAACGAACCTCTTCCGCCCACGGTTCTGATGGTTCGTCAGGTTTCGACGATATTCTCGCACAGCGAACACCAGCAAGTGCGACATTTATCCATTGATGATCTCCATTGGGCATAAAGAGTCGTACACGAAGAGTCGATCCGTCGCGAACTTGCTCCACCAGGGCTATGTCGACGACGATCAATGCATGCTCAAAGTAGCATGTTGGGAAAACATGCCATCAATTGATTTCCCCTTGCACTCTGAGACGAAAGCCTGAGAGTCTTGGGGCATCGTATGATGGACTGCACGAGACTGTGCACGTGCCAACTATTGTTAGTAAAGAGGAGGCGGCCGGGGCTATCTGGGGCACACCTGAGGGCCATGGGGATTCCAAAGACCTAGTCCGGCGGCCTTGGCTTCGTCCTCGAGGTCACGCTTGCGTGTGTCGTCATCGGTAGGGTCGCGCTTTAGATCCTTGAGTTTGGCCCAACCGTTCTTGAGAAGTTCTGCGGTCACGTCGAGGCCACCGATTTCGGCGGTACCGATATCGCGGGTGACATCGTCATTTGGTGGCAAGGTGTGTGTCGAGGTAAACGAGATGGGCTTTCCAACTGCCATGGCGCGCAAGAAGTCACGAGACTCGAATGCCCATGGCTAGAGTGGAAGGATTTAGCACCAGAAAGACGAAAATGGACAGCAACGGGCTTGCCTCGTCTTCCCTCGTGGAATTACCCATTCTTGGGGCAGACACATCTGCAAGATGAAGGATTCTGGCATATGCAACGTGTCACGGTGCGACGCGTCATGCGTGGACGGGAAGGCGCATTACCTTTCTTTTGGGGTTTGTCCCTGTAGACCGGGAGGGCCACGCAAGACGAGGGTGTCACCAGAGACGACGGCTAAGCGGACATAAGTCGGATGGGGGATGGTTGTAGAGGATACGCACATTTGACAACCTAGGTACGAATAGGGTGTTAGGAGAGGGCAAGAGAGAGAGGGATATACATACGGCTTTCATGGAGGAGAGAGAGAGAGAAAAGTAATACAGTATTGGAGTAAATTTCCATTTCTAGATACGGACGCTGCTGGGGGACATGCGCCATGCACGAGACGCAGTCGGCTGAAATGGTTCAGATAGCAGTGCCCTCCTCTCGAGTGATGCGCAGCCTCGAGCCATTTCATTCTCCCTCAGTCCATTGTGTACCCTACAGCATCGTGTTTGTCCATGAGCACCTCCCGGTTCCATGAACACCTTACTTCCGACCTTTCCAATGACCACTACCACTACCCTGAGCCAGCGACAAGGAGCGACCTCCGTGACCGTACTGACATCATTGCCCAGATACAGGAGGCAACGTCCGCCCCTTCTCCACTAACCGGATATCTCAAGGACCCCGCATTTATCACTGCCGTGGACGGTTCAGAGAGCAGTCGCCCTCGCAGCCAACGCCACTCTTCTTCGAGCACCCGCAGTCGAGAGCCACGGTCTTCCTCCATTCTTGGTCTCGTACTGGCCGAGGAAGAGAAACAAGCCCACAAACTCAAGTCGCTACTTCGATCAACAGGTGATAGACTCGATCGCGAGATCCGTCGAGCCAATCAGGCTGTATCCAGGGCTGAACATGCAGAGTCCAGGGTACATGAATTCTCTGCTCGTGTCTCCAAAGCGGAGTCCAGCAAATACGTCGTAGAGCTTGAAGCAGCCCGCGCCAGAGAGGAGATTAAGCGCTACCAGCTACAGATCGAGAGCCTCGAGCGCGACGTAAAGCGGCTCCAGGCTGACGTCGCCCTGCTCGAGAAGCAGAGAAACGAAGCCGACGAAAGTGCCTCACGCGCACGCGACACCGCAAGAAAGTTCCAGATGGAGCTCAGGAACACTCAGGCAAGGCAAGTCGGCAGAGAGGAAGGCCTCAGATACGGCTGGCACAAGTGGTTCAAGACCGGTCGCATCGAAGGTTGGGATGCTGGTCATGTAGACGGTTACGAGAGCGGCCGTGACCAAGGCTATGACCAAGGGCAAGAACACGGCTTTGCAGAGGGTCAGGAGATTGGGCTCAAGCAAGGGCGCAAAGTTGGCAGACAGGAAGGATTTGATGACGGATGGGAACAAGGTCGGAGAGAGGAACGTGAACATGCACTACGGGCCTTTGACGACTTTTTTGCTGCAGAAATCGACGAACGGGACCAAGTGGTGAGTCGAGAGCAAGACAGCTCCGATTCTAGCTAACCGGCAACTCAAAGACGAGGAATCAGGCGCAGAGGTGGTCGGACTGGATGCGGCGTTCGACATCAGCAACTTCACAAAAACCATGGGTTCAACGATCATTGGGGGGTAGTACATGATATATGGACATTTGGTACATTTTGGTAGAGGCGTGAGACTTGAATCGTACTTTTGTTCTCGACCATCACAATGACCCCCGGCTCACAGTCATCCCCGCTTCCTGGCCCTCGTCGCAGGGGAAAAGACATCCCCCGTCTCCCCTTGTCCGCCTTCAGCCCTCCCAACACCGGCACGTCCGACACTTTCCCCCTTCCACCAACACCGAGTCTCATTACTCCAAGCGGGCTCGTCGACTCGCATCTCCAAATATCCCTCAATGCGGCGGGCGGATACGAGGCAGACATCAGCCATCTCAAGTCGGCTCGCAAACGAGCCGTCGTGCTGTCGTCCAAGGGTCACCCTGCCGAGGCGATCGTTGCCTCCCTGCAATCGTGAGGCTTTCATCCGTCCTCGATGCGTAAACGCTGCCTGATCGGTCTTATCTCGCTACAGATTACAATTCAACGTGGTCGATGCACGTGTCCTTGCCACGCTGATCCCCTTTGCTCTCGGGAGTACAGAAATTCCTCAATACCTATCCGCAACGGATCCTCTTCTCGTGCTCACAACGATATACGACGGTGCGACCCCTGTAGCGGCAGAGGCCGAGGAGGATAGCGGGGACCGAGCTCAGGTGGAGATCCCAGTCAAAAATCTGCGTTGGGCCCTACAACACTGTCGAGTCGTTGACCTCGACATCGATTGTGGTATCGTAACTGCCGATGCATCATTGCACGACAATCTCGTCAACCTGCTCACCAAAGCCAGTAAATTAGACACCGACACTAAGCGTACACCAATCGTGTTGAGTAGGTGGCACCCGTCGTCTGTTATCATTTTACTCACTTGTCGTGTGCAGCCAACGTGTTGCCTCCTCCACTTGACTCGATCACGCCAGTTGTTACGATGATGAATCATCCCACATACACTACCTACCGACAGCGAGTATCCTTGTTTTCTCTCTTCGAAAACGTATACGTGAAACTTCTCCCCCCGACATGGGTATCGACCGAGTCGACAACGACATTGGAAGAAAAACAGGAGAAGGAATTGAGAAACATTCTCAAACTTTTCAGTGAGTCAAAATGATCGTGACTTCGAACGACTGGCTCACAATCGCGTAGTTGTCCCGGTCCTGGAAGCCTTCGGGTTTGAGAGAATCATTTTTGGATCTTCACCTGCGTCTGCTAGTGGATCGCCTACGCTGGCGGAAAACTGGTATAGACTCGTCTTGGAATCGTTCCGCGAGTTGGCAGTGTCCCAGGATGAGATGGACAAGATTTTTATAGAGAATGCCGAGCGTGTCTATGGCTCAACGTGACGGCTGTGTCGTAGAGCAAAGGTGAAGGTGTCTTGAAGATTAAGCATGCTGTATGATTGTTGTATGTACAATTCAACAAAGCTGATTAACTGTAGTTTACCACAAGTACGTTAGAATGCGACAAGATGTTTGCTGTATACTAACAAATTGACGCCGCAAAGCATCTTGAGAATGTTAGAGCTCTCCAAATAAATAGCTTCGTGTTCAACTTCTTACTTCCATCTTGAACCGTCCCAGTTTGGATACTGACCGTATTGCACTGTAGCTGCAATGGACGCCGACAGCGATAATGATGCTGGCTTCCAAGTAGGAAGACGTCACGCACGCTCGTAAGTGTTTCAACTGTCCCAAATCATCCGTCTAGTCACTCTGTACGCTTTGTCGAGACCAGGAGCAGTAGAGAGTCTTCTCCCGTCGCGGTGTGTCTCATGCTTGCGCTGTTGTTTCTGCATGTCCCCTGAAACATTCGCTTGTCCATCGCTTTCTTGCAGAAACGACAAAAACGTTCATTCACACCTACTTCAGACGATGGCGACCTTGTCGTCCCTGTCGCGCACAACGAGGACGTCGAAACTCCGACACCTGAGAACCCGCCGCTAATACGCCAGGCTGTTGGTTTCTCGTGGACTCCGTCTATCACTGCCAACGTCAGCACATATCAAGCCACAGTCACCGCCCCACAGGTTGTTCCCTATTTTCTCCCCGGCCAGGCTCCTCCTCCACCTCCAAAACCGAAAACCTCGAAGCCGAGAGCACCTAGGAAGAAGAAAGACCAACAATATACCGATCAAACCGGCAAGTTCAAGATCGGTGGCTCCAACTTATCATCATCGCCTGGCTCTGGGGGCCTCGCTCCAACCTCTACTGGAAATTCAGCTGATACTAGTCCATCGAGTGGTTCCCCTTCCCTTTTGCGCTCCATGATACCCTCTGCAAGTTACACCAACGAGAACGCCACTGCAGGACCAAGCAACACTAATGGTACAACAACCAGTGTGGCATTAATTGTTCCACAGGGGGGTGTCAAGCGAACCAGGAAATCGTCAAAGAAAAAGGCCCCTGCATCAATTAATGATTCCAGTAGTCGGCCGAGTGCTCGACTATCGCTTGGACAACGTGCCTCAACTGGTACCTCCCTCACCCCTCAATATCTCATCAGCGGCAACCCTGGAGGACCGTCTATGGAAAGACCTGGACAAGCTTTCGATCTTCAAAGAACCTATTCCGTACCACCTTGCGCTGCGTCAGGTGGCACACCTGTTGGGAGCACAAATGCGTGTAAGTGCCACTGATTTTAACCTGACTTTGACTCACTCGTTTCAGCTACGGCCGTTACCCAGGGTACTACTCAGAATGTCTCGAGGCAGATGCGAATGGTAACGTTACTCATCGAAGACATGAGAAGTGGTGTGCCCGATTCACAGCTGGCAGAGGTCAAAGTTCCATTGAGAGTCGCCGATGATCCAGACGATGGCTTCTGGGCAGATGCAGTCGAGATCTGCAACACCCTACAAAACGGACCATCCCGTATAGATGGTTGGCATTCTGTCCATGTCATCTGGCAACCATGACTAATTACTCTGTGGTCAGGCCCGGCCAAAGTGTACACCATGAGGGGAAGATTCCGGCAATTTTTCATGCGTGTCGATCAGTTCGACCAACTTCAGGTTCAATCAGCACACCTTGGTGTCTCAAAGGAGAGAACATTGAACATCTTCGTGGAAGCTGTAAGTACCGTCGCGCTGATGGGTTTGGAGAACGCATCTAATGTCTTGCATCAGCCCGTGCCGCAAGGTCAACTGCCGCGTCCTCCTACTCTGTCCCTGGATGTGCGACCTGTCTACAATTCTGGTTCCGAGCCCGATGCCATGTCCTCGCCCACTACAACGTCCTACCAACCCGCATACTCGCTCGTGACGCGAGAGACTCAAATAGAACGATTATCGAAAAGCAACTACGCCAGGGCAGAGAGGAGAAGGATGTCACCGGTCTCAGAGAGTGGCTCATACCGCCATTCGCAACGTACCCCATCGCCGCATGCTCGACATAGGTTATCATGGCACGACCAATACACCAGCTCGAGTCAACGCGTTTTGACACCACCCATACCCGGTCGACTTGCGGATACGCAAGAAGAAAAGGACGAGGCGATCGCCAACTATATCCGATCACATATCGAGAACCATCCAGGATGGATAGAATACATGCAATCAAAGGCAAGACCCCAGCGTGTCTCTGAAGTTCTGAAGCAATACACCTTTGTGGAGGATAGAGTCAGGGAGCTCATCGGACGGAAAACGCCGGCACATTGGGACGGTGCGCCGAATTCCTACGTCGAAAAGGTGAGCCGTCGACGAAGTGGATGACAACGCTTTTTCTTTTTTACAAGCTTTGGTTGATGATGTACCACAGCAACACGTCTGGCGTGTGCTCAAGCTCGACACCAAGTGGGGCAAAGAATGTGAGGAGACGTTGGTCCTCGTCATGTTTTACGGTAAAAACGGCTCGCGATACGAAGACTCTCGCGTCGTCGACATGATCAACGATACCTCGCCTCCCAAAACAAACACAATGGACAAGTTCTTTCATTTTCTCCATGCTGTGGATGAGAGTTTTACTCGGGATACGCTCAGTGGGGAGTTTATGCCAATGGCGACACATGGTTGATGCTTTCGGATTCCTTGTTAAGGAAAAAGACAGTGTATATCGGCATGGCACTCGCTCGTGTTATATCTGACTACATACACTACTACCATTACCATACAGTCACCATTTTACTGAGTACTCGAGCATATGTTTATCACATACTAACCAAAGAAACCCTTGTATCAGGCTATGCAAACACAGCAGGGAGTAGTCTTGCATCTGCCTCACGATCCCCATGAACTTCTACCTTGATACCAACTCCCGCCGGGACACAACCTTCTCCGAGCGCGCGTTCCAAAGCGATCTTGGACTGGAACCCCGAGCAATGCATTGGCAATACATAAGTTGGTGCAGGCCGCAGTTCATTCGCTAAAAAGTTGACTGTATGAGGGATACGAGGGACGAGCTCAGGACCTGCAAGATGGAGTCCGCCAATCACCTGGGCTGTTGTCTGAGCGAGGCAAGGTGGGGGAAGACACGGCTCACCATATAGACGGGTCTGACAAGCTTTCGCACTGCGTCCTTGACCACATTCACGATGCCCGCGTGCGAGCACCTAGGTGACCGTTGAACGGCCGTGTGTCAATCCGAGTCGTCGCTTGGAAGGAGGCAAGGAATGCACGAACGCGCTGAATATGACCAAGCCCTTCCCGGCAACGTCGATGGCAGCATAGCGCTCATCCATGAGATGCTACCGGTCGTCCATAAACGTCAATTCACACAAGCAATCTCTCGCTAGCGAGACGACAAACAAACCGGTTCAGACGTCCATCCACCCTCTTCCAGAAACCGCATGCCGCCGAGCAGTCCGCCTTCGTATGGGGTCACTCTCGGTATTTCACCACTGACGTAGATCGTCCCCCCTGCGACCGTATGTCCGTCCCTGGACACCCTCACCGTCCCTCCGGCGTTCTCGATCTGTTCAAACGTCGGGTCATCCGGAAGACGACAGATGATGGTCTCAAACGCGGGTGGCACAGCGATACCGCGGGCTTCTGGACGATCTGGATGCAAGTCCACGACACATTCACGTGCACTGGGTTTGCGCATGCCAAGAAATGCGAGCATCCCACCCGAGTGGTCGCTATGCCAATGGGAGAGAATCACGGTCTCCACGTCGTCCACCTGCGCTTGCATCGCGGTGGCGTTACGGACGATGGACTTGGAGTCGGGTCCGGTATCAAAGAGGACGAGATGTTTGTTTTCGCCGTTGACTTGCGTTTCCTGGCGACGAGGTTGAAGGCAAGTCAATGCGGTCCGCCAGGTAACGGTCGTGCAGACGTACAATCAAGGCGGAGAACCCGTGCGCCCCTGAAAGAAAAGCCGTCGTCATGATCCAATCTCTATCCCAACGCGGTGACATTGTGAGATACGCATTTAACTTACCACAGCAAAAGTTTTCGAAATCGAGAATGGGGACGCCCGTTCGAGGGTCTTGCGGAGGCTTCTGATCGACGAGATGTTGGCGCATCTCGTGGGTGAAGCCTGGGGGGAGTTTGGTCATCCTAGAAATTATTGTACAATGATTCTCGTGCATACTCTGTTAGATAGCCTCACCATTCGATGCAGTTGTCCACGAGAAAGGTGACGGTGAAGTTGTCGACTACGACCAGGCCTGCACGAGACTGGATCGCATCGGACATGGCAGGGGAACGGACATCCGGGTTCGGAACTGGGCATCCTTTCTGGCACTGGTCACGCGCAGAACCATTTGCGAGCACAAGTACATTTAATCATAGACTGATGCACACGTTCCAGCGTGTGCAAGCCCTCGTTAACACACAAAATACGACTAGTTGCCAAAGAACGAACGGATAACAATCTGTCCCAACTAGTTGGTGAAATCTCTGGACGTCCATGACCACCGGACGCTCAAATTCATTACCCTTTCGTCACGCCGCCGTATCCAATCGACTTGTTCTCGGACATTCTTTGCTGCCGGAAGGTCTGTATACGATCGCATGAGTCGAAGGACAAGGACTCGACGGTTCGACTCGCGTGCATGACATACCTTGCGATACTGGACACGCTCCAACGTCACGAATAAGACGGCAAGGACAGCGATAACAGTGATCCCTCCATAGATACCAAGACCGATAGGGAGCACCTGGATGGACGTGCCTGGCATGACAAAGGCCGCAACAGCAGTCGGAGAAGCGGTGGACGATGCCTGAAATAAAAACGAGTGTGTGTGAACGAGATGCATGCACGCCAGGAAGCTATTTGGTCCCGAGGACACGTACGGCGGAGCGCGTGGAAGATGTGGTACAGTTTTGAATCTCTTGGATCCGTTGACCGACTGGGATGAAGGTAAAGATACAAGTCTCGGTTATGGTGCCATTGGCACTGCGAGGTTGTCAACGTTAGCCCGTGCCGTGGTGTACGGTGTGCAGACTCACGTCTGGATGGTGTTGGTGGTTGTAAAGGAAGTGGGCGATGCAAGGGCTGTAGGTACAGTAATCGAGGCAACTTGACGAAGGCCAATATCAGGCGAAGGGTGCGCAGACACGAGACCAAAGGAGAAGAAGAAGAGACAGAAAATGGCGACGATGCGAGAGTACATTGCGATATTACAAAAGATGCAGAGCCAGCTCTTGATGGTAGGAGGTAGTAAAAAGTGCCTCAAAGAGTCGAGGACAACGTGAATATGATAACCATGAAGTTATTGGCATAGCGACGCAACAACCCCCATAATCAACTACTTATCAAGTAGCATTGCTAGATACTCCGATCATACCTCATTCCACCCTCTACTGCCTTGTACGCCTTTCCTTCCCGGTATCGCCTCTTCTCCTGTTGAAACTTCATCAACGCTCCGATCAGCTTTACAATCAGCTGCGTCGCCCATTCCTCAAAAGCGAGTGAGACAACAACGTTCACCAGCACAAATGCTGCAAGCGATGCCCGTGCCGAGAAAGGGATCGGCATCAGCTCAAGGATTACCTCCAACGCCTTCGGAGGGCGGAGCAGGACGAAGAGATTGAATAGCGACAAGGCGATGACAGACGCCATCAACCATTCTGCTCGGCCACTTCGCTTTAAAAATGCCCGATCACCACGATCATCGAGTCTGCTCACCATTCGTCCACATAGACTTTCGGTACGGGGGACCAATGCTGAATACCGCAGCTACCAGGACATACTGGAAGCAGGACACCAAGAACAACACGGTGTTTTCATAATTAGTCGCGTTCAGATGTTGATCCTCGCGATTGGGGTTATCCGTTGATGGTGGTGTATACCTGAAATTCGAAGTTGGCTCGGCGACATAGCTCGTTCCTGTCCCAACTCACCATTCTTGACGTCGGACCCAGATAAATGTGAACAATTGCACCCCACTTGTAACAACGACCTGTCCAACTAAACTAGCGAGGACTTTTTTCGATACAAGACTAGCGGTCGGTCGCTTGGGATAAATTTTCGGGAACGGAAGCGTCCGACCCACTGAAACGGCAAATCAGTATCAATATGGAAGCTCGCACCGCAGAGGCTTACTAGAGACCGCGACAGGGATGATGATGAATAAATCAATATAGAGGAACTGTTTCAAGTTTATCATCCGTTCTTCCTGATGGAGATAATACTCACCTGGAAGTCTCCGAGCGATGACGCGAACGAGTACAGCAACGTTATAGTAGTGAACTGGATAAGGGAATATAACGCCCTGTAATGCGGTCAGATGTGTCTCAGGACTTTCAGGGTGACACTCACATATACTTGAAACATGAGAAACTGGTGACCAAAGCGGCTCTGCCCTCCTTGATGACATCAATAACGCAACTGATATCCGGGACATTGCTCGTGAAAGGTGCTGCAACAGATGCCTCTGCTTCGGACAGCGAGATCCCGACGTCAGCAGCCTTGAGTGCTGCGCAATCGTTCGCACCATCGCCACACATCAAAACACTGTAGCCAAGCGCTTGCAGACGTTCCACTATTTCGTTCTTCTCGTCCGGTGACATTCGAGCAAACACTTGCGTCTTCACGAGCATCTACTAACAGTCAGTGAGGACCTGAAGCGAAGGAGTGCAGTTCAACATACACGCTGAAGAGTCTCGAGTGGGGCATAGTTGATCATCCACCTGAAAATATCACCTGTCACAACGAGTGCATAGTCTTGGTACGCAACCTCGTCCTCCGCTACGCTATGGTTTGGCGGTGCCAGTGGCCGAAGGCTGTAATCATCTAGCTTCCATGGGGGATCATCCATGCATGACCATTCCAACTTCGAGAATGGTGTGGTAACATTCCCTGCGCAATATGTCAACACGGAATGTAATTTGGGTGTCCAACATACCTTGGATGAATACCGGTGTGAAGACATGGGCAGCTGGATTGATCAGACTACACTCTCTTGCAACACTGACAGCGGTGAGAGGATTGTCACCAGTGATCATCCGACATGCTAGGTGCGCAGTTCTAAGAGTCTGGATGGCAGGCGTGGTACCCGGTTTTAACTTGTTCTCAAAGATGATCAGCCCAAGAAAACGCATATTGGACTCGGCTTGTTCACTGATGATGATTATGAGCACTGATTATCGTATCACAGAGAACGAGATGGCTAACCGTTTCATTTTCTGAGCTTTGAGCCACGACAAACCCTCTATACTCTTACCCGCAATGGCGATGACGCGATATCCTCGCCGGGTGTAGTACGACAACAGATCGTCATAGTCTTGTGGGACTGACATTTCCAAACGTCAGAAAGCCAGTAACTTCAAGCGAAGGATCAGACAAACACGAGTTCTTCTCGCAGATATCGAACATGACTTCAGGTGCGCCCTTGACATAAATCTCCATGCTGTTGCTCTTGAGTCTTTTCACAACAACACTCATCCGTCGTAGGACCGAAACGAATTCAAATGTTCTAATGACACCCAACTCCAGGAAATGTGCGTGCTGGTAACAGTGGTAGTCAGGATAGTGTCAAGAGCCATATCGAGAGACGCACTCTTCCGCTGGTTTTGAGCGCATCTTCGAGTCGGAATTGTGCACTACCAGGCGGGCGTACGACCGTCTGTACCAGCGCAGTTGGTCTTTCAGCCCCACCTCGCTCCTTAATGATTCCAGTCCCGGCGACAAGTCCTTCCTCGAGCATCCACTTCGTAAATTCGAACATCTTCACATCCAATGGATCTCCAATAATATCTCCCTCGATCATTTTAAGAGAGTGACAGGTCGCAAGGGCATGCAGAAAGCTGGCATGGTCTCGTGCGGTGGGAAGATCGTGCACGTTGTCGATGAGTTCGCCAAAACGGTGCTCCGAGCGGTCGAGTGATCGTACCCCAAGGATGTCAAGACCGTCTTCAGTGAGTGTGCCAGTCTTGTCGAAGCAACATACGTTGATCTTCCCGCCTACATTGACCCGAGTGGGAGAGATGCAAAAGATCCCCAACTTGCGAAGACGACCAATCGCAAAGCTGGTACCGATGGACAATGTAGCCGGAAGAGCCGGAGGCACGACGACCGTGATAAGGTCCAAGGCACGGAAAATGATCGTGTCCCATCTGACCTATAGTATGCAAATCAGAACGAGCGAAAAGGTCGCTCAAAGACACTTTACCCCGAGCCTGATAAACTGTATGGCACTCGCGCAGAAGCCCAGACCAGCCATCCCAGCGAGTACAGCGATGAAACGGATCGAGTCTCGATAAAACTTGAATCCCATCGGCTTTGGAAACAACATCGACCGAACGAGGGCACCTTTGGTTGTGTTAAATCCTGTCCGACGATATCAGCGTGCTCGAGTTGGGAGCAAAGACACAGAAATCACCTGTTCGAACAACGAGCCCAAGGGCCGGTCTCCCTACACCTCCATCAAGGGCGAGCGCACCACGGATACGGACCACTCGGGTGCCAGCATAAACGAAACTTTTAGCAAGGTCGCCCTGAATATCCTTGGAGTCTCGCCACCGTGAAATATACTCGTCTTTTGCTGAATTCTTTGAGACCGGCACACTCTCGCCGGTGAGCATGCTCTCGTTTACAATAGCATCGCCTGACAAAAGGAACATATCTGCTGGAAAAAGGGGAGCACGTAGCTCGGAGAGATTAACAATGTCTCCAGGCACAAGCTCCGAAGAGTTGGTGACAGTCCCTGGGCAAATTCTTCACTATAACAGGCCGAGAGAGAGAAAAAAATCTTACATTTCCCGTCGGCATAAACGACAACTTCGCATAAAAAGCGTGACATCTCGCGCATCCGTTTGATGGTCTATGCCATATTCAGTACTCCGCGCCGACCTCTGAGAAACCAAGTTCACCTTCTTGGTATCCACGAGCGTTGTGACCACGCTCAATGTAGATATTAGTGCGATACAGAAGGCGTAATAAATGTAGTCATCTAGAGACCATAAGATAATACTTGCAACTTGAAAGACATAAAATGGATGGATAATCTTCTCTAGCATTAGCTTATCACGCGGCGTGGCTGAGTCACACATACCTCGTCTACAAGGAGTGCCAAAGTCGACTTCCCAGCGATGTCAAGCAGATTGAGGCCAAACAGTGTCAGACGTTGTTTCCTGGTATCTTCCGAGAGACCATTTTGTACAGCTTGTGATCCTGTCCAAGTTGAGTCTCTCCAGTCCCTAAAGTAGTAACATAAGAAGGGTGTGCGATGTACTGAGTTGCAAACTTACCTGACCATTGCGAATAAACCTGTTCGAGTGTCCAATGCAAACCGCGAGTAGCGGTAATCGACTATATGGAGATCTTCCAGCATTTCAACTTTATTGTGACCGTTATCACCATTCGGTTTTGACCTCGAAGACACGGAGAGTTTCCGAGATCGTCCATTCGACTCTGGTGAGGTACTAGGAAAGACAGTTGACCGCTCGTAGGGGTATGCGATCCGTTTGACGGGAAATAGGGTTATATCTCTGTGTGGAGACTGGGACATGGTAACACACAAGTACCTTTGATGGGTGGTGCAATACATACCTCGATGACCACAAAACCGTGTTTGAGATCCTTGAAAGCTTTTTCGCGAACCACCCACCGAAGCCATAAGCGAGGGAGCCAGTGCCCAAGGAGCGCGAGTATGCCAAATGTCAACACGCTCAGCGTCCGCCAAAGGCGTTGACGCCAAAGTATGACTTCGTAGCCCACGAAACGTAGGGTGCTGTCCTCGTCAGCGACATATATTATCTGTCTGCTGGGTGGACCCGGCGGTGGTGGGTCCAAAGAATCCAGAGGGGCGTCTATTTCTATACGAATTTCGTCTCCGAAAATTGGATCCGATGCGAATAATGGGAGGTGCGAAGGAGAACCACCGGGTGAAGGTGGCTCTGAGCCAAAGTCAACATCACTTGCAACGGGGCTGGATGATCGTGAGGCATGAGATTCGGTGCTGTTGTCTTCCTCGCCCGAGGAATAGCCCCAGCGCTCCTCGCCTCCGTCCTCCGACCCAAGGGCATAGTCGGATCCTGCATCTGATAGCTTGCTACGTCTTGAGCGTCGAGAAGGCGAGACAGAATGAGAAACAGATGCACGACGTGCTGAGGGCTCCCCCCCGCCTCTACCGAACAACTGAGCGATGTTCTCGAATACGGACGACGTGTTCATCGCTGGCGATAGGGAATGTCTGGGTTGCCTCCCAATGGTACCAACCAACAACTCGCCCTCTCCTTCTTCCCCACTTTCGGCTCTACTCGCTGCAGATGTCTGTGAGATTTGACTCTCACTACTCATTCTGCGCTTCCCTCGTGCCTTCCCGGAGAGAGAGCCTGTCACTGCACCGTCCTCGCTTCTCCTCCTACTCCTCGACCATTCGGAGCTTCGTCTGACTGCCAGACCCTGTTCGGTATAAGACATCCTTGAGGTGCTGGAGGGTATCGCTATGTGCCCCGGGCCATCGAACATTGCACCGTCGCCGTCGTCGGGGCGGCCGTAGAGTGAATCTCGCCGTGACTGAGAGCGTTGTTCGACTACATCGTCGATATCAATGGCAGATGCGCCTTCTGTATAGTCGTATACGGGGTCAGGGGCACCCGTAGCCATCGTTCTGAGACGTCCAGAAGCGAGTCGCTACTCCTCAAGTTTGTTCCAAGTTGGGCCAACACGATTACCCTTTTTTGGTTATGCTAGTAATTTACTGTAAGTAACGGGGTCAATACTCAGAAGCCAAGTTCGGAGCCACGTCGCTGCCGCGTTGCACACAAAAGTAGATAAAAAGTAGAGAAAGAACAGTCCGGGCTAGCCTAGATACCTCCAAATCAAAAAGAAACAGACAAATGTGAACAGTGTGCCACCCAGAAAGATATACATGTCTTGTGTGCTGCGCGACCATGTCAATAACATATGACAAGGCGAGCTCTCAAGACCCTTACCTCCGTCGCTCGATCCATCCAATCACGTCACGACTGAGGCCCAATGTGTTTGCGGCATCGAGCAAACGCCTCTGAGTGCCCTTTAACACGTTGCGTTGGTCTACAAGGTTGTCCAAGACTTCGCGTCCCTGGGCAAGGAATTCATCGAGCCTTGTCTCTGTGCTTTGGATGAAGGAATGTTCACGAAGTGCGTGATGCTCGCGTAGGGTAGAGTTTGGCAGCGGCGTTGGTGTTTGGAAAGGAGACTCGGAGTGTTGTGAGGACGTGGCAGCGTTCAACTGGCTTGTTGGTGCAAAGCGTCTTCGCGCGTCGGATGCAGAGGGAGAGTGGATACCCGACGGTGTGCCCTGGAGGAGTTCATTGCGCCGCGAGGCGGCTCTCTGTGGGGCATGCTGTAGTGAGGGAGAGACAAGATGGACGGGGAAGAGTACCTCGCTCTTTATGTGATCGAATTGGCTCTTTAGGTCTGCATAGTCTGCACGAAACTTTTGTATCCGCCTGAGGGGTGGTGAGCTGAGGAGAAGGGTAGATACGAAACAAGTACATTTGACCCTTTTCCTGCTTTGCCTTTATGATTTCTCTCTTTGTCATGGCATCATAATCCTCGATGGTGCGCTGCATAGCGGCGAGGGAGGCGGAAATCTGTCCTAACGGAGGAGGTCGCTTGAAAGGCCAGCTGGAGAGGGAGGGAGGGATACGGACCTAGGAGGGATGCAGAATTGTCGCCATTTCTGAGACGTTCGAGGTCTGCGGTGAGTGAGTTTGTCTGCCTTGTACCAAGTGTATAGAGCGAGTTCATAGTCGTGTGGGAATTTTCTATTCACTACAAGATTACTACTTCCGCTTCTGCCTCGCCCGCTCCGCCTTTTCCGTCCGTCGCACCCGTTGCCTCCGTCGCTCTGCCTGTCGGGTAGCCTTGTTTTCATACTTGACCCTCTTCGTCTTTCCCCTTGTCTCCTTCCTTTCTTCTCTTCTCGCCTCTGGCCCTGGTCCGCGTATCGGTGGTGCGCCAGGTGGTCCATGCAACATTGTAGAGACATCAAAATCTTGTACCACCGTCACCGTCGCCAGTTGCTCCTCTCCCTCGTACTCTTCTTCCATCGCCTCGCGTTCGCTGGCCACGCCGTCCCACTCGCCATCTGTTTATGCACGATCAGGACCGTACGAGCAGAATCGCGTTTCCGTACCTGTAAGGGCCCCACATGCCCTTTCAACTTCGGCAGCATTCCGTGCTGCCCGTTCCGCGAGAGCGCGACGGTGCTACGGGGCGATGAGAAGCGTGAACGGGTGAAAAAAAAAAAAACGGATGGTACCTCTCGCCGCGTCTCGAGCCTTTCCTCCTTCTCTCTGAGCTGTGCCTTTTTCTTTGCCTGCTCGCGTCGTGCGACCTTGCGTTTATGGAACCCCGTCAAGAAGGATCTGGTGGCGGGTTGGTCGGGTGCGGAATGGGAACGAAAGGCACCAACCTCCTCGCCTCGTCGTCGAATACGATCTCCTTTATCTGGGCATGCTTTGTGGCGATAGCAGAGTGAGACTGGGTGAGGACGGTGATGTTGTCGGCCATGGTCGGGTCAAATTGGCTTCAGAGCTGTCATGGGCTAGCTGGACGGGTCGGGGATATCCGATAGTTACATAATGGAAGGGATCGACTACTTGGGAAATGTCTTCGATGTCGGATTCGTTATAAGACTCGCTCTCAGGCGAGACATATTCCACTCCTTTCTCCCCTTTCCTCCTCGTCGCTCCAATGCCCGCACTCACAATCCCCGACCAGTCCCCCTCACCCGACAACCCTTCCAATCTCCCTTCCTCCCGCGACCCTCCCAACCCTTACCCCCGCCCTTCCTCGACCCGTCCTCACAGATATCCGGATGCTGTCTACACTCACGCTCATTTCGATAGCAGCGGTATCCCCCCATACCATGATAGGCTCTACTCCCCCCCCTCTTTGCCGCCTCACTTGTCTACCCTTCCCCCCTCATCAGCCGTATTCAGCCATTTCACACTCCCCCAGGCCCCCGCGAATTGGCAGCCTCATATCCCACTTCTCCAACACAAACCCGAGCCGCCCCCGCCGCCCCCCCAGCGCCGGCA